>JASIRB010003328.1:0-92101 GCA_030323885.1 Branchipolynoe longqiensis | reverse complement strand
ACTGCGCATATCGGCAAACTCAATCAGTCAATGGCCGTACGCCTTTGTTTTGCTGGCAATGCCGTTTTCACCGCATACGCAGTCGGAATTACGAACTACCATAGTCTATTAGCGGAATAGTTATCTAGCAACACAGTAGCTCTTTGGTTTTTTAATAATTTTCTGAAATTTAAGATACAATATATCATTTGTGTGGTCAAAAATATTAATTATAGCAATGGTGGCACCTGGATTCAATGGTTGGAGAGCTAACTTGTTTTATTTGATAGATTTATTCCGAAGAGAACTAGAAAAGATGCAGGGGAAGGGGGTGGGGACCAGGAGATTGGCCTCATGATCGTTTTCGTCGGTTTTCTTTTAAATGTCTTATTTTTGGCATTAATGTTACTTTTAATTCAAAATTAGGGTTGACTTTTTATTCATGGATATATATATATATATATATATATTTTGGGTGTTTTGGGACTTTTACATTGACAGACTGAAATTTAAATAACACCTGAGGAAACCAATCAAACATATATTACCGACAAAGCTATAGTTGACCAAGACACTTTAAATGAGTCGCGCAACCATTATTTGCATAATCCAAAATCCACGACTACCTGTATCAGCAAGTCATGCCCATTATATTAATGTCTCCTCACAGGTATGAGCATCAAATCACTGATATAGTCTCAAGGTAAATGGCTATTCTCCAGTCTACATGTGCAAAATAAAATCCCCACTATATTTGTAATGCCTGATTTGAACCTACTATTGTCTATATTGTTCATACCATCTCATCATCTCATCCATAAATAGTTCATTGGCACTATAATTGTTCAGGCCGGAAGACCAGCGCCTCGGTGCTGAAAAAAGATGTTATTCAACTGGAATACAAATTTGAAAATAATAATAAATAAATAAAATATATGTTATTACCTAGTCAAATAGAAACCTTTTTCTACTCTGATACATCTAGATCAATAGCTTTACATATAACATTTCTTTCTGGTTTCTTTAAATATTAATGGTCAAATCCTGGTCGAGGGTTTTGTTGACATGGAAAATCACCTCAACTTACCAAAACTGATAACACAAATTTGTTAAGATCGCTAGAAAATATTAGCTACACCCAATATGACCACGCCCACTTATGATATGAATTATGATACCAGGTAGTCAACTATTTAGGCCCTACTAATAAAGTGAGGTAAATAAGAGTAAAAGATAACCTTAAAATCACTTTACATATAGGCCTATATCACTTTTTTTCCTTTTTTATAAATAATTCAATACTTCTGTAATGGTCTGCACTGGCCTCTCAGGCAAGGCGCCACATAGACAGGTAGACGTGGGTAGGATGGTGACATCAGGGAGCATATGTGGTGTAATGTTTAGCACACTGGCCCGGAATGCGAGAGATGTGGGTTCGATTCCCGCTCTAGGTGCAATATATCCCATTTTCATCACCCCATGACACTACCCTGTATATTTATTTACAATTATATAAATGAATTGCCTGTAGGCCTATGTATGTAATTGTAAGCATTAAATGACCATTTAAAAGACTTATAATTCCAGGGGGACGAGTGTAGTGGTCTGCACTGGCCGCTCGGGCAAGGAGCCACATAGACAGGTAGGCGTGGGTAGGGTGGTGACATCAGGTAGTCTAGGTGGTGTAAGTAGGCGTGGGTAGGGTGGTGACATCAGGGAGTCTAGGTGGTGTAATACTAATAGTTAGCACACTGGCCCAATGGATAAGGCATTGGCCTCCTACACCGATATATTTCAATCTGCAAAGTTTGGAGTGAACCGTTGATTGCTGGCTTGACTTGGCGTTTCGCCAGAGGTTGTTCTTTTTACTTGAGGTTTTTGTTGGCCACAGTGATACTCTGATTTAGGCCTAATGGTTTATCTACTAGGGGAACTAATATGTAATACTAATACTTAATAGGGTTAAGGTTAGTTATGCACATGCATATAGCTAACCTCATGGAAGATATATCTGTGTGATTTCTATTTGCGGCAGCTGAACAAATATCCAAGTCCATATTATATATTTCGTCCATTGTCAAAATAATGATATCAGCTCGATACATTGTCACATGATTGCACCATATATAGATAACCACATATCATGTGTATAAATTGTCATAATTAATAAGAGTAATACTAACAGCTATCGAAGCCCAATGTTAAATTGAGTTCATGAGAGCTGTTAGTGTTACACTGACCAAATGTCTAGGGAGCAGTGGAATGAGGAAGACTAATTATCTGCAGTTGAAATTCTCTCTATTTTCAAGTAGCCTACTAAGCCAATATACTTGTTTTTAAATTTAAATTTAAAAGCCCCCCCCCCTAAAATGGAAAGAAGAAAAAGGTTTTATTACATTTATAGCGGTTTTAGGCATAGAATTGCAGTGACACTCTATTCTCGATGTCGGACATCCGGGGACTTTTTACGCTCACAACGTGCGAAGGGTCAAACAAATGCCACCGTCATAGAGACAACACTAAAACTACCCTAACTATCACAGTAATTTGTGTTTTTTGGTGCTTTGAAAGCAAATTTCTCTTATTTCTATTAAATAGTTCAGATTTTTCTCTACAATTTCACATTCAGCTTTTTTTTTATCAGCCAATTGGAAGTTCCTGGATTTATTTTGGAAAATAGTTTTTGAGGCCATGATCCAGTAGTGCTGGCTACCATTGGCACTGACACTCAGAATATCCCAACTTTCACTATCGTCTGCTTTTTAATCCTTTTAGAGAAAATTGCTCTT
Source organism: Branchipolynoe longqiensis (assembly GCA_030323885.1). Taxonomy (NCBI): domain Eukaryota; kingdom Metazoa; phylum Annelida; class Polychaeta; order Phyllodocida; family Polynoidae; genus Branchipolynoe; species Branchipolynoe longqiensis. The sequence continues at coordinate 89,333 of JASIRB010003328.1, read as the reverse complement.
AGGTTAAATTAAATACTTCAGATCTTCCTCTTCAATCGCACATTAAGATCGTTTTAATCAACCCAATGAAAGCTTTTAAATTTATTTTGCAAAAATAAATGCTCCGTATATAGACATAGCATTGCTGCAGCACAAATACTGCATTGCTTTACCCTTCGCGAGTAGTTGCCAGGGCTGTGACGTCATGCCGACATCGAGATTCCGTTCTTTCCCCTTGCAATGTCCGTACATTTATTGTGCATAGCAAGCCTATGTCATGTATCAATAGTTTGTGCAGTTTATGTCATAGTGGTGATGAAAATGGGAAAAATTGTGCCTAGAACGAGTTCGAACCCACAATTCTTGCATTGTGGGGCTAGCGTGCTAACCATAACACTACATAGGCTCCCTGATGCAATCACCCTCTCCACTCCTACCTAATATGTGGCTCCTTGCCTGAGACTGGGAGATATATTGATTAAATTGGCTTATAATGGTGTAATTATTTTTAATTGCCTGTACCTGTATGGTGTCTGGAGCTCCATAACAGCGTGCGATGCTATGCACAGTAACCCAAGGCTCTCTGCAAACGGTGGATAGAGGGTGGTTTGATTTTATTTGTAAGTTGTATGTCACTGTGTATCCTATAAGGACAGTGACAGAACCAGTGTTGAATATAGTTTGGCTTGCAATATTCTATAGAATTAACAAGGACAACTGGTGCTGTGATGATGCAGTGATAGAAATAAGCAACACATTTCAATTGTCCCCCGGACAAGTCTGGTGTGATTTTGACTTGTCCGTCTGCATTTTCACTTGTCCCAGACAAGCAGAGAAGCTCTTATTTCGAACGCTGTGATGTATTTACAATTACAGGTCCGCGTCCCCTTATCTAAAATGCATGGTGGTCAGTTGCGCTTCGAAATTCTGAATTTTTCGGATTTCAGGATAAAGATATCAATCAAACGTTGGTATTGCAGTAAAGACTTATGAATATTCACACTATGTGGGATAACGAAAGAGTCTAAATGTTATTACAGTTTATTTATATATTGAACAAGAAAACTTCGTTTTTCGGAGCTTTTTCGACTTCAGAATTTTGGGTAAGGGGATGTGGACCTGTATTAACATAGTAGACGTTATAAAACCTAACCTGGAAGACCCACAGTTACTATAACATTTTTCCCCCTTAAAAAAAAAAATCCTTCATACCCATTCGTCCTTTTTTTTTCTCTCTGAAAAGAACAATCATACTCATTGAAAAAAAAAACACCCCAAAAAACAAACCCTGATAATTGCTCTGTTGCTAGTTAGTACATACCGGTCATGGCCGAATCGGTAGAGCGCGGCCATGATCGGGAGTTTGGCTCCCAGCTGAGTCAAACCAATGACTTATAAAATTGATACTTGTCACTTCCTATCCTGGTGCTCGGCATTAATGGGATATGGCTAGGACTGGTTAGCTCAGTGTCAGGATAATATGACCGTGGGATATCGGGTCATGGTGGTGGTGGCCTGATTTCCCAGTGGGGCATCACTATAAAGTCGCCATGAGTGCACACTGTCACAAGTTGGTAACCGTCCTGATATTACCTTAGATGTTGCAAGGATGTAAAACTCCAACAACCAACCAAGTTAGTACATGGACGTCATGATTGTGGAACCAACGGTAGTCATTCATGGTGGGGCCTGGGCCATACCTGATGCCGTGTCGGAGATGAGCAGGCAAGGTGTGTGTGATGCTGCCAGGGCAGGCTACCAGACCCTCTCCTCGGGAGGTACAGCCGTGGACGCCGTGGAGGCAGCGATCCGCGTCCTGGAAGATCTCCCAGTCTTTGACGCAGGTAAGATCTTTGGTAGATAAATGATTCACCCCGTACTTCCAGTACAGGGGTGAAAACCAGCCTTATATAAAAACGGTCGAAAAATCGGGCTAATGAAATGAGTCTTTATGAGAGCCTAATTTCACAATCTAAGAAGCAACATTTATTCTTTGTATATGTCTTCATGTTTACCCGCTACTTTTGAGTTGGAAAATATAATAAAACATATACTTTAATGCAATATAAAAGTGAAATTGACTGCGTTCTCTGGCCGCCATCTTGTCTTTTTGAATTCTCTCCCATTTCACCAACTCTGTTCTGATATAAGTAACCATTTGACACTGGTGTCAGGCATTCTACTTCTTGTTCCATACTAATGCTATTTTCGCCCGTATTTATATAAGGCTGGTCTTCACCCATGTACTCAAGTACCGGGTGAATCTTTTATCTAGATCTTTGGGTGCTACTTTAGCGTGTGGTCTACATCGTTGAACACCCACATCAGTATCCTCCTCAAATTGAAGGTTAGGGTTAGGGATTAGGTGGGTTTTTAGTAGGGAAAGTAGGGTACACAATGTTTTTCACTGGAGTACCCAAATAGGATATTTTGGATAGGTAGGTCTGCATAGGAAGGACTGAAGCTAAGACCTAACTCACCAGGTGACAGATTCAGCGTGATTGTCTCCGCCCGTGCCTACAAAATCTCCCGCCCTTGATTTTTAATCATTTTTTCAAACCTGTTAAAAATGCATCGGTCTAGCAGCAATTCAACTTTCGTAGGTACCGGACCTGGTGGCCGAATCGATAGAGCGCAGTCCTCCCGTGCGCAAGCTCGGGAGTTCGAATCCCAGTCGAGTCAAACCAACTGACTTTTAAAATTGATACTTTTCACTACCTAGCCCGGCGCTCGGCATTAATCAGGGATGAAAGATCTCCGCGATTTCGCGGATTTCCGGGAGTTTTCCTGTAGCTATAAGTATATACTGATAAGTTGCGCCCATCCTGATATGACCTTAGATGTTGCCAGGATGTAAAACTCCAACAACCAACCAACCAATATGTTGTTTCACGCTGCAGCACCATGAGCGTATACTAATATGTGGTGCAGCATATACTACTAATGCGTTCATGGTGCAGCACTATCAGCGTATACCGATGTGATGCAAACGCCGCAGCACTAGCAGTGTATACTACTAATACATGCTTCAAACGGCGCAGCACTATCAGCGTATAGCAATATGTATGAAACCCGACTTCCAGGAATTTTCAGCGATTCCCTGACAATGCTAAGCCTATGGGAGAATATCAGCATTTCCGCTTTTTTTCCCGGAGACCACTTTCATCCCTGATAATTTAATAGAATATAACAAGGATTGGTTAGCTCAGTGTCAGGATAATGTGAGTGTGGGGTATCGGGTCATGGTTGCAGCGGTCTGGTCTCCCAGCGGGGCAACACTATAAAGTTTCCAGGAGTGCCACAATTTATGAGCTGGCATGCCGGGTCCCAGCTTCAGTCCTCCCTGAAGGACCAGCGGAACTTGAAAGATCCATAATATGGGCATACACATAATTTTGTGAAAGTGTTAAGATTTACACATCGATACCATGCATTTACCCAAACTTTTTTTCAATTTTTTCTTATAAGACATAATCTCGTTTACTTAACTGCAATCAATAAAATCTTGTTTGACTTGGTTGTGTATGTTATTGTTCAATTTGCATCAGATCTAAATTAAAAAGTAAAATAGTGTGTTAAAAAAAATTTAATTCTGACATGAACAGCATGTAAAACTTCATATGAATATCGATTTTGCTATTATTTGGAAGTTTTCACTTTTTGGTTTCCATGTCACACTTTCTTTAGTGACCCATATACACAATCTAGCAATGATCCATTTGTACTAACGTCTGTCAGTGTTCCCAGCATTTATTATACATACATGTACGCTCTACGTGTAATTATGTACTAATGTGCATCAACTAATATGTATCAAGGACTGGTGAGCTCAGTGTCAGGATAATATGACTGAGTGGGATATTGGGTCATGGTCCCGGTGGCCTGATTTCCCAGTTGGGAAGCACTATAAAGTCGCCATGAGTGCACACTGTCAAGAGTCGGTACCTGTCCTGATATGATCCTAGGTGTAGCCAGGACGTAAAACTCCAACAACCAATCAACCAACCAACATTGTATCAACTGTGTTTTTGTCTAATTTAATCTGCAGGTACTGGTTCTGTACTGACGATTAATGGGGAGGTTGAGATGGACTCTGTGATAATGGATGGACGCAATCTCCGAGTTGGGGCCGTCGCCTGTGTCAACAACATAGCAAATCCTATTTCACTGGCAAGGAAAGTGATGGACGAGGTAGGGGGTAAAGTTAACCTGCTTTGTTAAAGTTGCATAGTCCGATGGTTTTGAGTTTCCATAATTTTCTGAGCTAAATATATTCGGTTGATCGTTATAATCTACCTTACTTTAGTTTGAAGTAGCTTTCAAATTTGCTTTTAAATAGCTAACTTGCTAAATTATTTTTGGCAAGCACGCCAAAACTCTGACTTGAAATGGAAACTTGCTAAGTTAATTTTGGCATATAGCTTCTGCAGTAACAGGTTCTTAAATTCTCTCTGTAATGACAAATGTTTAATAAGTACACCAGTATATAAGTTAGAAATGTAGAAGCAAATCTAGATCGTTATTTTGGTTTTGAAAATTTGATGTTTTCATCGGACTATGCAGCTTTAAATACCCTTATCGAGAGGGCTATTGTAAATGGACGATTTCCGAATCCGCCCTTAAAATTATATTGTGAGATACTATATTAAAGTACATTATTTTTTTTAAAGGGGCTCGAAGTAGAAGTCGGTAAAATACAATAAATTCATAGAAGAACGAATAATAACCAAACCGCACTTGAATGAAATGTCTAGAATATAACGGACCACCGAATACGATGGTGACAAATGTACACCAAGGACGACAAGGTAAATTCAATCAATTCGTTGTTCCCCCTTTATTATCATTGAAAAATGGAGATTTTATATATATGTATGTACACGAGACCCACAGTCACCGGGGTGGAACGGCGACAGGCGTGGCTGGCACAGGTAACAATAAACGTCACTTATGGACTATACCTCATGCAGTTCGGGTCGTTACATTACACTGACAGCAGTAGAAGAACTAATGTTGTAGGTAGCAGCTCGCTCTGCAAAGATGGCTCTATAGGTGATTTGTCAGTAAAGGCCCTGTCACACTACGACGTGTGAAGAACATTGAACTTCTCGGCATAGTATGCAAATTTGGGCACAAGTTGAACGTGGATGCAGCGAGTTGACGAGAGCATAACGTCGGTAAAGCGTAGTGATACCGTCATTCAACGAGAGAGGACAACGTCATTACGTTCACGGAACGTTATTCCCTCGCCAGAACTACGTTACGTGACGTTACATACGTCATGACACGGTGGCGAAATGTTGAACGTACGTTCTCCTGACGTTCCCATTACGCCACGTGGATGTTTCCACCAGGTTTAATGTGGGTCAACATAGTGGAACGTAGTGAGCAGCGTTTGACTAACGTCTGTTTAACGTCATTGACGTTTGCCGAACGTGTACAGAATGTACGGCGAACGTAAACCCTTACATTCGATTTACGTCGAAAGTTTTGAACAGGTTCAAAACTTTGACCCGCCCCGACGTAACGTGACGTAGCTCGCCATCATCATAACGTAACCCAATGTAGGTCAACGTAATGACGAAACGTGATCACGTCAGGCTTACGTTTGCTCGTTACGTCATAGTGTGATAGGATCTCACTATGCCGCATTCTTTGTGGACAAAGATCTTATAGAGGATTTCCACCACCATTCTGATCTCTGATAGCAGTGGGAAGAACTAATTTGGGTAGCAGTTCACTGTAGCATGCTCTGTGGAAAAGATCTTGTAGAGGATTTCCATCAATTTTCGAAACCAAATATCTATCTAGATTTGATTCTACATATCTAACTAGTGCACGGGTTAAGCATTTGTTGCTGCACAGAATAGAATACTAAGACAATTTAAAAGAACTCTTGTGGTGTTCTCTGTGGCAGATTGGTTAGAGTGTCGTGACTTTTTTCTAGGTCGGACTCCTAATCTGAAGGTCGGTGGTTCGATTCCCTGTGACCCCACCTCTGCAAATTTGGATTTCCACCCTTGTGTATAACTTACAGCGTCATCAAAGGCCTGTTGCTCTCATACCATGTCTATGTGGTGTGGGAGGTTAAAAATCCCTTGGGTCAGTAAAAGTGGAGGCTTGGGCTTTCTATCGATAAACTGTCTAATGGTGAAAACAAGTCTATTCAGACTTATCCATAACAGGCAGTATACATCTTCAAGAAAACTATTACTGTTGAAGCCTTTAGTGGTATAGTTTTGATGTGCAATTAAATTAAATTTTCATGTTCGCAAGTATCTTTTAATAAAGGTTACTTCAAATTAAATTAAGGAGGCTTATATTTATAATGAACAAACTAATAAATATTGAACTAAGAGCAAAACAGAAACTCCAAACAACTTTATGGCATAATGCATTCAAGAACAATACAATAATGACAAAGTGTGTTTCGGACTTGCTAAGCTCCTTGTCAGTGTACATCTACATATTTTACTCATTACTCATGAGTGACTGAGTGGGTTATCGGGTCACTCAAAGCTGCATAGTGCGATGAAAGTATCACATTTTCAAACCCAAAGCAATTATCTAGATTTTATTCTACATCTCCAACTTAGATACTGGTGTACTTCTGAAACCTTTTTTTTCTGCATATAGCTAGGTAATACCGAGTCAATTTAATTGAACCTGTTATTGTTGCAGACAATGCTTGCCAACATTGAATTGGCATGATTGCACTTCAAATATCTCAAATGTTTGCCATTTAAAATAAAAGTTACTTCAAATTAAAGTAGGGTAGATTATACCAATAAATATAAAACATTTATCTAAACAAAAATAATGACAGAAACTCATAACCATCGGACTTTAATTATTCACAGATGGTGCCGTCCTGTGATTCATGTTGTGCTACATTAAACAAACAAACAAAATCATTTTATTACGTAACTAGAGTGACCACACGCTTCTGGTTGGTCCTGGGGCCAATGCCTTCGCTGCCGAGGTCGGCGCTGAGGTCAAGTCGACCGATGACCTTGTGACCGAGGCGGCCAAGGTAAAGTTGCAGCAGTACCACGTCTTCAACAAGGCGGTCGGCGCCAACATGGGGCCACAGTAAGTGAGGTGACACCGGCATCTGTGTGCAAGGTTCATACAGGTCCTTGAAAACCCAGAAGGTCTTGGAATTTGATAATTTAAGCTTCCAGGCCTGAAAAGTGCTGGAATTTGTCTAAAGATCATTGAAAGTCCTTGAAAATGGAAAATCATGACCTTATTTTGTTCAATCCTATTTTCACCGATGTGCCCAAACTTCAATCAGTAATGTTTTGTATTAAACATGATTTTTGTGGGTTTATTATCCTGCCTCTTGGTTTTTATATTAAAACCATACATATAGTTATCGTATTTTCTCATGCTTATTCACAATTCACATCTTATGAATTGAATTGACTAAATACAGCTGTGTTTCAGGACACTTTAGTTTAATAAACGTCTTAACACGTCCTGTAATTTTGCACTGAAAGGTCCTAGAAAGTACTCGAATTTGATGTCAAAATGGGTATGAACCATGTGTGCAGTTTGGTTGCAGAGGTCCATATATTGACTTATCATGAGCAGGCATATATAATATATATATATTTACCTCTGTACTACGCCTCTGGTTACTCATAGCCCAGGGAGAAGGAAGCACATCCGGGTCCAGCAATTAGCATAATCAGCTCACAGCAGGAGGATGTTTGTGAGCAACTCTGGCAGTTTTTCTACATTAACTACAAAACCGACCAGGTTAGTATCTTTCTAAATCGATACTTTGGTTCAGTTCATGTTAGCAGTCACTTACAAAGTTTTTTGAAACTTTTCGATAAGTTATTACTGTTTTACAGCTAAGTCGATCGTATTACATATGATCGTTACAACAATGCTTCCACTGTTCGGTTAATTTGAAGCCGCCCATTGCCGAACGGAGAGATGTTTGGCAGGAGACACTTACATCGCTAGGATTTATATCTGGGTCTCGTTAAGATTCCCCAATTGTTTTCTCGTCAAGGCGTACCTCCGAGTCCTATAGTATTTTCTTCAACTTGTTGGCGAAGAAAGCCACAGGCGGGAGAAGTTTATAGGTACTTAGAGTGTGGGAGGCTACCACTACACTGGTCCCTACCCCTCGTTTGGACCGGACCGGGCATGGTGGCCGAATCGGTAGAGCACAGGCCTCACGTGCGGAAGATCGCGAGTTTGCGAGTTAGGTTCCCAGTCGAGTCAAACCAATGACTTAAAAATTGATACTTGTCGCTTCCTAGCCTGGTGCTCAGCATTATTAGGATAGGGCAAGGACTGGTTAGCTCGTGCCAGGATAATGTGACTGAGGGGGTCATCAGGTCACGGTGCCAGCAGCCTGATTTCACAGTGGGGCAGCACTAAAATCAGCACTATATATACCGGCCCCGGGCCAGCTGACCTGGATGAGCAAGTTGCATGACTTGTTCAACAGAAGATGGAGGAGATGCTTCCTTCTCGAGTGGCGGCTGGCTACAAAGAAAAAGAGATCCAAAGTCACACTGGATTCAGACGTCTGAGTGGGAGGACCTCTCAGAGGATCAGGCCTCGTCTGATGACGAGTCAGAGGAGGAACTGGTTGTGTCTGCGCATAAATGCAAACACAAGAAGAAAGAGCACTCATCAGAAGGGTATGAATATGCAAGGGTGCGGAAGAAGCCGCTCGTGAAGAAGAGCAAGAAGACTAAGAAAAGGAGAAAACAAATCCTCTTCCCTTGACTCTGACTCTTCGTCGGACTCATCTTCAACGAGCTCTGACTCAGACACCAAGCACGCGGGGAAATACGCAAAGTCCTGTGGCAAGGAGACAAAAAAGTGCAAGGTGCAAAGGCGGAAGAAAGTCCACATAATTACGCTTATGAGGAAAATGATTCAGGGGCACTTTAACACGTTTAAACTAGCCGAAGTGATTATCAAAATGGTCGAGAAATTCACGGGGATTAAAGGGATTCCGGAATCCGCCATTAGGGAAATTGATTCAGAAGTCATGCTCAGAGGGGCAGGATTTTCAAAACCGGCCAATCAGGAGGCCGGTTCGGGACAAACTTCAGCTTCCAGGCCATGGGAAGGGGCCAGAGGCAGTCATTCGGCTGGAACGACGGGAACAGGCCCTTCAAGAGGGAGTTCAATGCCCAGAAGCCATTCCTACTGGAATGGAATAGCATTACGGATAATTTAACTATCCTTAGTCTAGCTGAAGGGGTAAGAATACCCTTGATAGAAGAACCTATTCAAAATAGCATACCTTTCCCATACCGATTTCACGGTTCAGAACGCGAAGCATTAGATAATCAAGTCCTTAAATTCCTACCTCCTTACCAGCGTGTGTCGTGACCGCCTTAAAGACGTTTTCGTATCGTCTGTAGCTAAGGAAGTTGCTAGCCGCGGTAAACAACGCAATGTTCTTATCCATAGAGCGAGCTAGCGAGGAGAATTTGTTCTCCGTCTGCATCCTATTAGCGATGGGTGCCACTGACGTCAGCGCCCCTAACACCGCCTTGTGGATGGTGAAAAGTACATTCTCAAACTTACGTCTGTCATCACTCAGACGGACTGCTGAGTCCATCTCCTTCACCACCGTGTTCGGAATTCCTTTGAGTCCCGAAATCTGCTCCGTCAGTTTCGTGATGACCTCTGCCGGCTTAAAGGTGTTGAAATGCCCTTTAATCGTCTCTCGCATCATAGTTGTCGTGTAAACTTTCTTAGTCTTCTGTTTTGGGCACTTTTTGCATACTTTTCCGCCAATTTTGGTGTAAAGTCCCGCCCTCTCCGTGTCGGAGTCCGACTCGGTGGAAGACGAGTCGGAAGAAGAGTCGGAAGAAGAATGCTTCTTTTTGCTCTTCTTCTTGCTCTTTTTTACTCGCTTGGCTTTACTGGCCTTGGTGAACTCGTCACCAGACGAGCTGACGGCTCTCTTCCTTTTCTTAGGTTTTGGCGCCTTTGGACAAAACAATTCGTCCGCCGAGTCAGTATCCTCTGGACCGGACACGTCCTCCCAGTCTGAATCAAGGATAGGGAGAGGCCGGCCTGTAGCCAGGCGTGCGTTCGGCTGGATCTGTTGTAGCTTTAACTCCAACATCTGCCTTATCCGGGCGTCCAGGTCTACCGGATAAGTGGCCCCATCGTCACTTTCCCTGTCAGACGGAACGTCTGCACTGGGCTGTGGGGACGACGGTGCCGTCAACCCAGGCGACGAGTTGTAGCCCGTGGGCGCATGCCCCTCCGCTGCAGCCGGTGGTGGCTTGTTTCGCTTCGTAGCCATCGGTAGTCTGTAACCAAATAAATTGTTACTATAAACCGGTATCAACTCAACGTGAACACAAAAGTGACGCCAGGTTTAACCCGGGTTGAGGATCTATGTGGTATTGAGTAACGTATTTACACCGTTCTCAGTACAGGCGTGGTAAGCTAAGTGTATTGTCGTAGGTGTGTCGTATTGAAACCAACCATATGAGGGGCAGGCCTCTGGGACCTCCCATGCTCTCTGTTCCTTACACTTCTCCCTCCCGCGGCTTCTGCGCCAGCAAGTTGGAGAAAATACTACGAAACTCGGAGGTATGCCTAAAAAAAACGTGGGGAGTCTATAAAAGAAACCCAGGATCATCCCCAACAACACCCTCTATTAGGGTCCGAGGGAATCTCCACAGGAGATGTGACAATGCCAACATCTCTACCCGTATGTAAACAGGTGTCGATGGAACAAAGGTTTCGGTTCGTAACACAAAGCATTGTTCTACCTGTATACATAAAAATGCTAATCTTGTCCTAAATGGACCTAAGAAAGTTCTGAACTTTCAAATCTAGATGCTATAATGCATCATAAACAAGCTAAACCAAAGTTTTGATTCTACTTACAGTTATTTAGCTTGTTGTAGACAAATTTTGCCGGAGCAACTCAACGAACGTACTCCTGTCATGAGTTGTTTATGCTAATTGCTGAACCCGGATGTGCTTCCTTCTCCCTAGCCTGCGGCTAGCCTGAGGCTTTATACCGAGGTAAAATATATATATATACACACACACACACTAGCATTTTCGCGGTTAATTTAAGTTGAAGAAATTAAAAGTAAATTCATTTTCCTTAAATAAAGCAAGAACAAGAACTAAAGGAAATATTTCTTTTACAGTCAATTTTCTTTTCATCTCCAGAATTTCTGGGCATGACACAGTTGGGTGTGTGGCCATAGACAGGGAGGGGAATGTTGCTTTTGGAACGTCGACTGGAGGAATTACTGCTAAGAGGTCAGGGCGCGTTGGTGACAGCCCGCTAGTTGGTGAGTGCTATTGGTAAAGCAAAAAAAAAAGAAAAAAGAGAAGAAATTGGTGGTCGACCCCGCCCGCACCTACAAAATTGTCTGCCCTGATTTTCTTCTTTCTAAACTGACACTAGGTAGCGACAACTATTTGTTGCTTTCATTTTCTGAGATAAATATAATAGGTTGATCATTTTAATCTACCTTATTTTAGTTTGAGGTAACTTTTATTTGAAATGGCTAACTTTTGAGATATTTGAAGTGCCAATACACTAAATCAATTTTGGCAAACATGCCCAAACTCTGACACCATAGACTTCTACAGTAACTTGTTCTGTTAAATTGCCTTGGTGTTCCATTCTATATGGTGACAAATGCTTGATAAGTGCACCAGTATGTAAGTTAGATATATGTAGAATCAAATGTAGATCACTGTTTTGATTTTGAAAATGTTATGTTTTCATCGGACTATGCAGCTTTCTTTAATCACTTTCATCCTGATTTAGGGTATATTTGTCACTGCTCTTTTAGCCATGTTATCTTACATGTAGCTGTATATTCCATGTTGGCTCTGTTCAGGTTGTGGTGGGTACAGCGACAATGATGTTGGTGCAGTATCAACGACCGGGCACGGGGAGTCCATCACAAAGGTGTGCATGGCTTACAGAATCACGACCAACATGAAACAAGGCAAGTCAACCCAACCCAGTCCAACCCCCTCACTACCTCAACCACTTCCATCTAGATAAAAGATGGGGGGGTGATAGAAAAAGTGGTGAAAGGCTGGCTAAATGAAATGAGCACATGTATTCTTAATATAAGAAGCAACATATATTCTTTCCATACATTTTCATATTTACCCACTACTTTTGATTTGAAAATATAATAAAAACATGTAGTTTAATAGATTTTAAAAGTAAAACCGACAGCATTTTATTGTTAATGTCCAATCACATCCCTATCTAAATTGAATTTATAGGATCAAATCTAGGTCAAGAAAAGATTTGATTAGGAAAAGGTGATTCTTTCGTGTCATCAATGCAGATTCAGTTATTACCTATTATATATTTTAAACCAACTGTGAGGTACAAATGAACGTATAATCGGCACTATTTCTGGTAATGTCTCAAAAGAAACATTGTTTAAATTATGATGCCGACACAGTTTCCATATAACTTATTGATTGATCTTTATGTCGTGTCGGCAGCATAAGCCATATTCACGGAGATATATCTTATTAATTAGAAAACCGTTCTTCCTCCACAGGGATGAGTCCCCAGGATTCAATCAGAGAGGCACTGGCCTACATGGCTGACCGTGTCAATGGCTATGGGGGTGCCATTGCAGTCAACGCCAACAGCCAGGTCGGCTACGACTTCACCACACAAAGGATGCCGTGGGCCGTTGCCAAGGGAGCCTGTCTGACGTCAGGAATCAACCCAGGAGATGAACTCAAAGAGGATCTGTCCTGCGGGCATTATGATTAATAAGCTTTGATACATAGTGCGTTAGCGTCATAATATCTGAGTTAAACCTCGGTCAATGTTTCTTTTGAGACATTAAAACAAATGGTGCCGATTACACGTTGCTTTCATTTTTACCTCACAAGTCACAGTATATATATAGCGATTGGTAGCGATTGGTAGACAGGAAGTGTGAACACTTATTTGTCTCTCATTTTTGCTTGAGTGCAAGTAAATAAGCATCACAAGGAGTAATTAGTAGCATGTGGTGAATAAGGCGTCAAATTTCCCTGGATCATCAGCCTATGCCTTTTCTAATCTATTCTTGAATGAATTAATTGACTCGGCATCAATAACATTTTGTGGGAGACTGTTCCATATATTTATGATCCTGTTTGAGAAACTATGTTGCCTTAACTTTGAAATGGCTCTGGGTTTTACTACTTTGAGAGTATGGCCCCGACTGCCTTCTCTTTTATTCAAGGTGAAAAATTTGTCTATTTGATCAAAACCCTTCATAATCTTAAATACTTCAATTATGTCACTTCTTTTCCTTCTGGAGGAAAGGGTAGGAAGTTTCAATTCCCTAAGCCTTTGTTCATAGGGTAGGTCCTTTATAACTGCAACTAATTTCGTTGCAAGTCTCTGAACCCTTTCGATCTCCAGAATATCTTTGCGAAAAATTGGGCTCCAAATTTGTGGACAGTATTCCAAAATTGGCCTAACAAGAGACTTAAATAGAATGAGAAAATTGTTCTTGTTGAGGCGATGGAAAGTTCTTTTAATTATTCCTACTCTCTGGTTAGCATTTGAGATGATAGTCCTCATGTGTTTCTGAAAGGAGAGTTGGGAGTCGAAGGTTACACCCAAGTCCTTTTCATAGCTATCTTGTTGCAGGACAGCGTTCTTCATATTATAGGCATAATGAGGATTATTTTTCCCGTAATGAATAATTTTGCACTTCTTTTCATTGAAGGGCAATTGCCATTTCTCAGACCATTGTGCGAGTTTCAGAATATCCTCTTGCAAGAGATTCTTATCTCTTACATCTTTTATTGCCCGAAAGAACTTTGTGTCATCCGCAAATATTTTTAGGTTTGATGAGACACTGCCTGGCAGGTCATTTATAAATATTATAAATAATATTGGTCCCAGCACACTTCCCTGAGGTATCCCTGAGGTGACATTCTTAAAGGAAGATTTGTTATTACATACGACTACCCTTTGCTTTCTCTCAGACAGGAAGTCTTGTATCCATTCAGAAATTGATCCGGATATTCCCAGAGCTTTGATTTTGTTTAATAGTCTTTTGTGGGGCACACTATCAAAGGCTTTGGAGAAGTCCAGATAGATGGTGTCCCATGCCAGGCCATGATCCAGCCAGTCAGTCCAAATTTCCATCACTTCTAGTAGTTGTGTCAGGCAAGATTTGCCTCCAGTGAATCCGTGTTGGTTTGGAGATACCAATCCTAGTTTTTCCAAGTGTTCTAATAATAGATAATTACATTATTTATAGTGAAATATGAAGATTATTTTGTGACAAATTCAATCAAGATTGTTTAAATAAATTTAAGAATAAGTTCTATACTCTGTTTAGGGTCCGTACAGAGCCTGGAAAGTCTTGACCTTCATTTGGCCTGGTTAAATTCAAAGCTTTGAATTTAACCTTTTCTGCGTAGTTAGTCTTAAAAAGTCTTGAATTCCATTACTCCCAATTGAGCTAACCATTGTTTTCTTTCCCGAAATCCAAATGACAACAGTCTTGTTCTTATCAAAAATAGCCTTGAATTCGATATCTTCACATGTGTACTGACCATGTGTGTATATTTTCAAAGGAAACTGCTGTGCGATATTGAACCAGACAAATATGTTTCAAGCTCTTCTTCTCTTTTAAAGACGGGGGGGGGGGGGGGGTAACAACCCATTAAGAATTCTCATCGTTTTACTGAACAAACACAACGACATACAGTGCGATATAATGTTTTTGTTTCATCTTTAATCGGTTGATGAATTAAATAACAGATTAGTTACATATTCCAGGTGAATAGTATGGTATTGCGCTGGGGTTAATCTGATAATAGTGGAACTACGTGTTCGTGGGAACCTTCATTCAGGTGGCTACTCCACATTTACATTCTTAACCTTAGTAGATAATTGTGTCACTCTTGTGAGGGTGACAATAATGTACAATGAGCGGCATTCTAATTCTGTACAAAATTCAGAGATCCAATGACGTACTGCCATCATCATTAAGTGCAACATTATTAATAAATATATGTTTATATATTATATGTAGATATACATATATATGTATATAGTTATATACATATATAATATACCTATATATGTATATACATATACTATATACGTATATATGAATTTACTTCCACAAAGAAGTGCTCAGTATGGTACATGCGAGATACTTTCTACCATACAATAAAATTAGTAGTTAATACTTACAATAAAGGAACACATGTGTAACCAAAATGGATGTTCACAATAAGGAAGTGGTGCCAATAGGTTAAGAAAGTATTTGGGGGGGGGGGGGGCGGGGTTCACGACAAATGGTTTAATATTAATATATGCACCGAAGAATGAAATAGTCTACATCTTTTTCTGTGGAAATAGTTGGCATTTTCTAATTTCTAGCAGCAATTAAAGAACTTTGTATAGCTCCTTTCAAACCACTCACCACATTGACATTAATTAAAGTTGCATAATCCAATGGCTTTAAGTTTCCACAATATTTAAATATAAATCTATATAGTATAATCTACTCCACCTTAGTTTGAAATAACTTGTTTCAAAATACGTTGGGAGATATTTGAAGTGAAAACATGCTCAAAATATATATTTGACGTGCACATCGAAA
The DNA here is from genome assembly GCA_030323885.1 of Branchipolynoe longqiensis. NCBI lineage: Eukaryota > Metazoa > Annelida > Polychaeta > Phyllodocida > Polynoidae > Branchipolynoe > Branchipolynoe longqiensis. The sequence goes on along the minus strand of JASIRB010003328.1, from coordinate 73,731 downwards.
TGCCGGATATGCTAGGCTTTAACAGTGACATGCTTCATAAAAGGAATATAATGAAATAAATGTACAGTGCCTCAGTATCTTGATCATTAAGAGATGCTATGTGTGATTTATAATAATAATAATGGGACACCATGTTAATTAAATGTACTCATGCAGTAGCGTGCAGAGGTTTTGTGATGCCCGGGGCCAACTCCTTGATTTCACGCCCCTAGAACTCAATTATCGGGTCTAGTACTGAGAAATGTGAGCAAGGAAGACATTTGAAATATTCCCCAATATGGATGCCTGGGGCCGCCACTCCTTCTGCCCCCTCTCTGCACGCAACAGCGAGACATGTTGATTCCTGGGAACGCCAGGAACCAGCTAAATGTGTGAACCAGAAGTGTACACGCCAATTGGATAAGTAGACTCAAATCTAAGCAATTGCTCTTGTTTCGGAATTATGATTTCATTGGGTTATGCAACTTTAAACAAAATGAAAATCAATGGACTTACTTTTGAAATTGACATGAATGGATACACTAACAAACTGGAATGTATTCCATAAAACTCAGTCAGTAAAGCCGGTATTACATCATAATAGTACCAGCCATACGAATTCCTGAACAGCCATTTCCAGAAACGCAGCATTGGAACAAAATGTCAAATAATACATCACACTTTCCGATAAACCTTGGCAACCAACGTATATATATTAATTAATCTGTATGTATATATTACACAAATGTACAGCGAAAGTGAACAAAGCCAAGATAATTTCTTTACATCATCTATTCATTCTTTACTCATCACATGCATACATCTGAATATAATAATTCATATTCAAACACCAACTATATCCAAGCCAACTGGATTTACTGGCATACCCGTACGAAATCATGCGTACAACTGGAACACAATTCATAATTAAATTAACGACAACTGTACAAGTACTATACTGTTTGTTATTATAATATGCCGATGAATACACAACCATGCAAAGGCAATTACACCTTAGGATAGTGTAACTAGTACAATCTAATAAAGAGTGAAATCTTATAGCTGACATTTTAAAGAACTGCTTTCACTAACAGCATCCGGTCTCGACTGACTACTTTTACCTTTTTCAAAACAAAAACAAGAATCAAAGACTACTTACTGCTAGTAAATATAGCACGTTGAATGATTGATTTGATTGAATAAAATAGTAATTGCAAACCACCAACCATGTCCACTGCTACATTCACTTGTGAGGGTGACCTCCAATGGGAGAAATGCATACGACACATACCGTGAGCTTTTTTCAACTAAAGCCACGGCACTCTAAAATAGCTAATTACCAAGTTACATTATTTGTATTGCCAAGTGTTTTTTGTCCCCCCACCCGAGGGTGTTTTTTTCCCCCCGGGGGGTGAGTCCTCTTCCCCCGTTCTCAACCGTGAGCACCTAATAGTGAAGCTACATATTGACCTCCTTTTATTGACTCGAATTAATCTGGGATGAAAGTGCTCTGACGAAATCGTGGAAAATCTACGGCGAGCGATACTAGGGTCAGAACTATGAAATGCAGCACGTTATCCAAGCAGAACTACTGACTGGCCATAGGCACCAGGACAGAGGAGAGATTATGCTTGAAGAGCACGGTATGAAGCATGAGTTCCGGTGATTTCCCCACGATTTCCAGACAGTGCTAAGCCTATGAGAGAATATCAGTGCTCTCAAAGAAATCACACGCCCCCACCCACTATAGGTGATCGCCTGACCCGCCAACAGCTGCCTACCAACACACCACTGCAATATATTTATATTCCTTGCCTTTTGTGATAATGTTTAAAATAGCAGATGGAGAGGATGTAGAAATTGTCAGAAATAGGTTATTAGCTATCCACGAAATCGTAGAGATCTTTTATCCCTGTTCAATGTTGCGGTACACACATCCACAGGAGGCGACACAATTGCAAGCCGTTTGATAAAACGGTCACTACCAGCCACGGAATTCATTCACAGAGAACCGATCAGCTAGAGATCAAATGGGATCAAATCACCGCCGGCTTGTGAACGAATTCTCGTGTTGCCATAGGCCCATGCTGACAACATTAGGCATGACGACAATTAAATTATATAGGGACAGCATCTGGGGTGTAAGCCAGATCACCTGGCTAGCATCTTATCTCAGGTGGGGGAACGACTATTAAATTATATAGGGACAGCATCTGTGGTGTAAGCCAGATCACCTGGCTAGCATCTTACATCACGTGGGGGAACGACTATTAAATTATATTGTGGCAGCATCTGGGGTGTAAGCCAGATCACCTGGCTAGCATCTTACATCACATGGGGGAACAACTATTAAATTATATAGGGACAGCATCTGGGGTGTAAGCCAGATCACCTGGCTAGCATCTTACATTAAGTGGGGGAACATCTATTAAATTATATAGGGACAGCATCTGGGGTGTAAGCCAGATCACCTGGCTAGCATCTTACATTAAGTGGGGGAACATCTATTAAATTATATTGGGGCAGCATCTGGGGTGTAAGCCAGATCACCTGGCTAGCATCTTACATCACATGGGGGAACAACTATTAAATTATATAGGGACAGCATCTGGGGTGTAAGCCAGATCACCTGGCTAGCATCTTGCATCAAGTGAGGGAATGACTGTTCAATTATATATGGACAGCATCTGGGGTGTAAGCCAGATAACCCAGCTAGAATTTGACATTCTCACATAACTGAGGGGTGTTAAGTGATGGTGATAGGGGGAGGGGATGCAAACACCTAGCTAATCTGGCTTTCATGGTACCTCATGGATAAAATATAATTCACATACTAGTGACAGGCATTACCATTAATGTGAATGTGACGCTTATTAACATCAAAGTTGCATATTCTGATGACTAAAGTTCTGCCATATTTCCATTTTAAAAAGAAGGTTGATTGTTATAATGAACTTTTGGAGCAACTTTGAATTTATTCCTTTTTAAGGAAAAAAAGGACATTAAGGACATCATACCATGTAAATACTCACATTGACCTGACTAATATTGATCTACTCATATGTCACTACTGTTTCCATATTGCTATTGAACTTGTGGGTTACACAATTTCATTGTGTTATAGGCTGCAAATTGTGTATTCAAGTTATTGTATACCTTACTCTACATATACCTTTTTTGTGTCAATAATCCTGAATTGAAAAATGGCTGGAAGACGAGTGCTTCGGCACTGACAAAAGACTTCAGAATAAACATATTTACCAAACAAAAAAAAACCCACAAAAGCTTGTCTGACTTGCAGAAATGAGTTTCTATTAAATTGACTTAATATTCCTTTTATTTGGAAATAGATGTTTCATGAGTGCAACCAGTAACGAAGTGGGATATGTAGGACAGTACCATGGTTTCAAAATATGTATGCTTCCATCGGATTATGCAACTTTAATATAACACATAATGTGGCCTTGAATTTGGGCAAGAAACACATGGACAAAAAAAGCTAAAAAACCTTTAGGATATCATACAATCAGATTTGAGTTAATTACTTATATGGTTGTTCAAATCGCCGAGAACTTCTTGCGAGTTCTCTCCTAAGCTACCAATAGGTCTTCATTATATAGTATATATATTGTTTTGGGAACCTTGACAAGCTTTAGGTCCTTATAGTAGGCAAAAACTTACCTCCAACCAACTCGGTGTCTGGTCGTGAGTTGTGGATCTTGCTAATTGAATAGAAACTGGAACTGCCTTATCTCCCTGGGCTATGATTAGCTACAGCCCGAGGTAATATAATTTATATATATATAATATATTTACCCTCATGTTTATATATATAATATATACTCTATATTCATACATATATAAACATATATATATATAAAACATTAAATGTATAGTTTTACCAAGGTTCCTGCACCTATCAACCATAGCAATATAGCGTCAACTTCGAGACATTTCAGCTCCACAGCATTTGTGATATGTGAAGATAGCTGGTAAAACATCCTGAAAAAAGATTATAGAGGCCAAATCCAATTTAATACCTTTTTAAAGAAACACAGCTGTATGTATGTATGTGTGCATGCATGTATGTATGTATGTATGTATGTATGTATGTAAATGGTATGTATGTATGTATGTATGTATGTATGTATGTATGTACGTATGTATGTATGTATGTATGTATGTATGTATGTATGTATGTATGTATGTATGTATTTATGCAAGTATGTATATTTATACATATATATAAACATGAGGGTAAATATACATGAATATATCACGCATAATATACTATCACACTACATCACCTAAAAAAAAAAGGGGGCGAAAACGGAAGGAAATGCACTCGCGCCTACATAAATCCTAGCCCCAGGATACACGAGGCCAACGCGCGCCCTGGTGGTAGCGCACGATCCAACATCATTCTCACATGGCCGTGACGACGCGCCAGTCCAACAGGTGGCGCCACACTGTCGGCTGTCTGGCGCTGGGAGATTACAAAAGGTCAGACTCGCCCTCGATGCCCTTCTTGATACGCAGGAGGAGGGTGGTGTACCACTGGTCGAGTCTCGATATCGAGTCGTACTCACGCACCACGTCCGTGTACTGGTCCACGTTCTGATCCTCCAGCGCCGTTATCAGCTTCTACAAACCAGAGCGAGAGAGAGGTTCACATGTTGGTTTAAGCCTCAGTCACGAATGCCTTGTGGCGTGCTTGCAGCGACCATAAGTCAGCGCATCCGCCAGACCGTACGGCCGGTTGTGATCACCATACGGTGACCACCAAACAGTTTTTTTGCTAGCTGCAAGGGGTTGCTGTTTTTTTTAAGTTGAAGTTATCTTAACTTCGGAAAATCGCAACGCCGCAACACTGTATGGTCAAATACGGTGGGATTGTGGTTTTTACCATTCGCTCTCACTATTTCTATATTCGTTCATGACAGTAGCCAGAAGAAGGAAACAATTTTATCAAACAACTCAAATCTGTTTCTTCAACTTCCCCATCATCGTCATAGTCTTCAAACTCCTCTCTCTTTTCTTTGAATGTCTTTTGGTGGCATTTTGATCGCTCACTTTGTTTGTATATATGTGGTGACAAAACAAAAAGGAAGACACCATAGGGTGACCTATCCCGTGCGGTGACCGTACGATTTGTAATTTATACATAAACCGCAGAGCACAACGACGTAACATTTGCATAAATCTCAATACACACAGCAGGCCACAGCACCGTACGGCGACCGCAGCATTTGTGACCTAGTCATTACTTTGCAACTATGGCCGTAATCGATTTATCACCTCGGATCATCCCAACCACTGTTTTGCTCATGCGCAGATCCTACAACCTCGGGTTGCATAAACGAATGCATTCGAGGCAGAAAAAATGGTCGTGTAATCCAAAACTGTTGGTTTAAAAAAATTAACTAAAGTAAAAGAGTTTAGCTATATGTCCATTTCATTAATCTGGGTGGTCATATATATATATATACATTTTTTAACATAAAATAACCATGTGGGACTTGTACTAGTAGCTATAGGCCTACAGGTACCAGCAACCATTGCTGCTGACACCCCCAGCCAAGACCTGGGGCATTGGAGTCAGATCATTTTGCACACGGCCCGTGTATTTTTAGGTTCACCTCGGGGTGTTCTATTTGAAATTCTGACAACTCGGATGATCCGAAGCGTCATAATCGAATGCAGCCTATGTGACTTACACCTCCGTGATTTTTCACGATTTTGTCATTGTTGATAATTCCCGATTAACTATCACAAAACTTCAGCAGTAACCGATTCTATTAAAGTGACTTCGTATTTCCTTCTGTGCCACAACATATGCTTTATACTAGCATCTGTATCTAGTTTAATTTGTAGGACTTTATCTTTTTTTTTTAAATCACCATTTATACTTATAATAAGTTGAATAACTGCCTATTCATCATTATTACATTTAGGGTAGAAAACATATACTGGATTATAACTGTTCATTTATCACCGGCACCACCATCATCTAACTATCTGTTAGGGCACAAACCACAAACTGGACAACAACTGTTTATTTATCACCAGAACCATCATCTAACTATCTGCAGGGATGAAAGTGGTCTCCGGGGAAAAAAAAAGTGGAAATGCAGATATTCTCCCATAAGTTTAGCATTGTCAGGGAATCATGGACAATTTCCGGAAGTCGGGTTTCATATATATTGGTATACGCTAATATAGATACAAGATTCACCCCGTACTGCTGCAGTAGGGGTGCAAACCAACCCTATGTAAAAGCTGTCGAAAAAACGGGTCAATTTCATAATCTAAGAAGCAACATTTATTCTTTACATATGTCGTATTGATAGCCCGGTACCTTTGAGTTGAAAAATATAATATAATATCTAGTTTAATGCAATTTAAAAGTGAAATCGACAGCGTTCTGCGGCCGCCATCTTGTCTTTTTGCATTCTCTCCCATTTCACCAACTCTGTGCCTATATGGGTAGCCATTTGATACTGGAGCCACAGTTTCTAGGTCATGTTCCATACTAAAGCTATTTTCGCCCGTATTTAGAATACGTTGTCATTCACCTGTGTACTACAAGTACCGGGTGAATCTTTTATCTAACGCTGATAGTGCTGCAGCGTTTGGAGCATTTATTAGTAGGATACACTGATAGTGCTGCGGCGTCTGCACCACATATTAGTATACGCTGATGGTGCTGCGGGATTGAAAAATCCATGAAATCTGCGAAACCACAGAGATCTTTCATTCCTGTATCTGTTAGGGAGGAAAGCACAAACTGGGTAACAACTGCTTATTTACCATCTACCTAACTGCTAGTGCACAGTATAGGGCACAAATAGTATACTGGATAACACCTGTTTATTCTATTGACAAAAGAACTGGACACCAGCAGCCATGAGGGTTAAAAGATAGCATGATGAAAGGAAACCTTCCAAAGCTGCACTAACCCTAATGAACTTGGCCTCACGCGAGTCTCCGAAGACAGGAAACATCTCTTCATACTTCTGCAATGCGTTGGTGGCATTCTGAGAGTCGACACACAAGTGGCACAGGGCGGCCCTGAAGAAGTGGTCACGTGCCGAGTACCGCAGCAGCTGGTTGTCCATAGCGGAAGCCGCCACCTGCATCAGCCAATAGCATTTTCAGCAATCAACTTAATAGCTGCAATTTTTCTTCTCTTCAGTGATACACGGCTAGGGAAGAAGACGGAGGCGAACTGGGAGTAAAAAGTTCAGTTTATTTGCAATGAAGAGGAAGAGAGCTCTGCCGAAGAGCCCTCCACCCCAGAAAGAGAAAGAAATAAGAAGAGAGAAAGAAGAAAAAGGGTAAATGCAAGGGTGATTGGGTGGAAAAAACTGGATGTGTGTGCCGGTCGGGGGCCGGAGGAGTGACTTTGGGGAAGAGTGGAGGAGTGACTTTGGGGAAGAGGGGAGGCAGCAAGAAATGGGCAGGGTGTGGGGCCACAGGCGTAAGCCCGAGACGTGGGAGTGGGACGAGGAGGGAGAGAGGGTGGGGGAAAAAAAACTCTTCCCATGCCACGAATTAAACGCGATGTGAGCACTATGACCAATTAAAGAACCATGCCATTCACCACCACAGACGGGATGGCAGAATGAGTTGAGCGCTTGTCTCCTGTTTTTGTAGGTCGTGTGATTAGATTCATTATATGCTATATATATATATATATACACGTTAAGTGAGCTTAATTTATATGGCATATACAGTATAACCCCGTTAAACCAAACCTGAAGGGACCCTAGAAATGTGTTTGGATTAACCAATCATTGGTATAACCGAGCTTTGGCTTTGGCAAAAACGCGGGTGCATTATGAATGTAATATACAATGTATGTGAACACTTTGATTGTTTTTCATGTATATACAGTATAACTCCGTTAAACCAAACAGTTGGTTAATCAAAACTTTTTTCTGCGGCCTGGCAAAATATGACCATTTATCATATAAAAAAGTCGCAGATGACCATATAACCACATGAAAGTTTGGTTTAACCGTACCGGAAGTGGCCTGGGGCCCGACAATTTTGTTTGGATTAACCAACTTTTTTTTTTATATAAATGATAAATGGTAGTATTTTGCCGGGCCGCCGAAAAAGGTTTGGATTAATCGAGTTTGGTTTAACGAGGTTGTACTGTATACTGATGGATGAGGCTGGGAGGGACACAAACCCCAACTTCACCACTCGGCCACAGCTGCAGTCCATGTTCAGCGGATACTAACTCAGACCTGTCACATTTTTTGGATGGCAATCTGTATTTATTCACTTAAAATCCTATCTGAATCTGCATGACATAATTCATATACACATGTCCTACACATCATGAAAACATGTGAATATAATTACATACTTTGATTACTCAAACACTATATCAACAAACTACATTACATTCACATACAACATTCATCACTGTAGCTGAACATCAGTTGCATGATTGTCGCTGTGATTACACATTTTTATTTCCATAAATTTAACTAAAAGTCTGGAACAAAATGGAGTATGGCTGTATCACTAAAAATAACACCAAAATCTGTAACGGATACGGGTAACCCATGTCATATTGCAGGTCTGCTAACTCGGGATACTCGTACAGATAGTTCTGATTCATGCTATTCCCCTCCCACCCCCGACTGCCTCCACCAAGCTTACCTCTTCGTAGATCTCTATGGCCTTGTCGTACTTTTCTAGCTGGGCAGCATACTGGGCCACCTTCAGGAGACATTTGTTGGCAGAGCTGATTGACTCCTCTCCCTTGTAGTAGTCTGCCGCCTGCTCGTAGTGGGTTATAGCCTGCAATGGGAGACAACAAAAACCCCACATGTCAAGTCCAAACACATCATGAGTTAGTCGATACCAGATGTAGGGACCACACACAAATTTTTTTAAACAGGTCTAGAACACCATAAATAGTACAGAATTGAAGCCCTTCCAATTCTGAGTTGAATACACTTCTTTTTTTTTTTAATATATTTTTTTTTTTTAGCTCTATAGCATTGTTAATAAAATAGTTATGATGGTTTTCATTTCACTCTTTTGTCTTAATTCCTGGACACTTGTCTATGGGGGAACTTGGTGAAACCACATGCTAATTGGGGATGACAAAAAATTTCAAAGTCCAGAGATTCCAACATAAAATATATCATTGCAAAGGTATTTGAAAGACCTTTCTAATGATACTTAAATCATCATCCTATGACAATTATAAAGGAAGTTGTGACACTTTATAAAGCGGCGATCGGCAGTATTCGCACATACTATGTGACATAGCTACAATGTAAACAGCACCATGTCTCCATAGAATTTTAAATTTTTTTTATTTTTTTTTTACAAATCGACGTACCGCACCTTACCGCAGCAAGCCTCAACATTCACTCAAACATTGTTTAAAAGAGAACAGGCCATAGAATCGGTGTATACAATGTTAAGTTCTGTTAAACAAGGTATGATGTAGATCTAAGGGTAACAAACTTAGCTTTCAACTTAATCTGTCTGCCGAATCCAGAAGAAATGCTCAAATATGCTTGTTTTTGGATTGAAACACTTGGGAAGACTCTTCAGAATCGTTAGTTCAAATATTTAGTATGTTGTGTACTCCCACAATGCAATGCAAAGCCATTTATCCAAGCATGGGGGCCCTCAAAACACCTACCAACTTTACAATGAGCGTGTTGACATGCGCAGAACCCTGCGAAGTGCCGCCGTTTGCGGTCGTTACCAGATGCTCTTCTTAGTATATTTACATAATTGCAGGGTCCGTACACATGGAATCCAAGGCTATTTCAAGGTTTTTCAAGACTGTTTTTGATGGGAATTCAAGACTATTTTAATCTGGATTTCAGTATAAAAAAAACAATGGTGAATGGCGATTTCAGTGTAATTTGGGGACAGTTTAAGGGAATTCAAGGGTCTTCAAGACTAATTACCCAAAATAGGTTAAATTCAAATCCTTGATATGGGACAAATGAAGTTCAAGACTTTCCAGGTCCTGACTGGTCCATATAATTGTAAGTGAAATAAATCAGAAATGATATCCGTTAATCGGTTATAACATATACCGTTGTATAAACCCGAATAACAGTAGATCCCATGTAAAATTGCATTATAACTAAGTATAAGTGAAAAGAAGATTAATTTTTTTTTAAATTATAGGTGCCTGGTTACAGTGGATGAGTCGATTATGAAGTCACGGTGACTAAGAAAGTGTCCACACCAATGTGTAAAGTTGGTTGGTTGTTGGAGTTTTATGTCCTGGCAACATCTAAGGTCATATCAGGACCCATAGACTTGTAACAGTGTGCACTCATGGTAACTTTATAGTGCTGCCCCACTGGGAAATCAGGCTGCTGTCACCATGACCCGATACTCACCCAGTCACATTATCCTGACACTGAGCCAACCAGTCCTTTCCATATCCTATTAATACCGAACGCCAGGCTAGGAAGCAAAAAGTATCAATTTGATCAGTCATTGGTTTGACTCGATCAGGAACGAACTCCCGATCACCCACACGCGAGGCACACGCTCCACAGATTTGGCCACTACGCCTGGTCACCAGTGTGTAAACATTTCATTATTTTGTTCCCAATGCTTGTACACAAATATTGTGTAATAGATGATAGAGCAGAGCTGGGAGCCCAGAGACTGACCTTGTTAATGTCCACCATCTCAGATTCGTAGATCTCAGCTATGGTAATATGATGCTTTGCAGCAATCTGAAAGCGACCCTGAAAGAGACAATTTGATTAATTTCATTGACTGCAGAATCTCAGCACACGATCCAGATCCCAATTATTAAAATTCTTCTTATTGGAATACACACAAGCAATACAACCACTACCGTGTAAATAAACAAAGAAATTAGCTTTTAAAATTCACTCCAACTGTGTACCAAATAACTCTTGGCTATATTTGTCCTGTGACCACAGAAACACCAAACAACTAAGTGATTTTTTTTCTGTTTAAAAAAGAAAAAGTTCATACCGTATATGTCGCAATAGAAGCATGCTACCCAATAGAAGCACACACTCCTATTTCAAGATTGAAAGCACGCACAAATTTACAATCATATTCAGACTGAATGCACATCAAATAAAACAAGCCCACTTTATTTCAGTCATGACAAAAACAAATCCATGAAATTCTTTAACTTTGAATAGACGCTCAGTCATGTGTCTGCACTTGTGCAGTGCGCGTCTATTGTAAATATGTATATATATCTATGTATGTATACATGTATGTATGCATAGCTACATATAACATATATATACACACACACTTTAACTGATTATATATACACCCATGGTTAGCGCTCTGAGTAGGTCCTTTCCTAAAATAATGAAGCCCTAAACAAATCAGTGATATTCGAGGTATTATAACAACATAAATAGACATGCAGCCTTGCAAAGATTTCCCAATAAATACAAGATAATAAATTGGCATCTTCAGATTAGCACAGTACTAATGTATTAAATAATTTATTAATGTTGAGAAGAAATAGTGACTAAAATGGATAAGTATGTAAATCAGCCTCAGTGATCAATTGTGTTATACAGTAAAACCTCTCTAAATAGACCGACCTTCCTACCGGTCAATCAATCCGATTTATGGAGGTGGTCGGTTTAGGGAGTTAAAATATGGATACAATGGTATTGTTGGGACCCAAATAAAGTGATCGATATATGGGAGTGGTCGATCTGTGGAGGTGGTCGGTTATGGAGGCTTTACTTACTGTACTTACTAAAGTTAGACGCGCGCGCGCGCGCACGCGTGTGTGTGTGTTTGATAACATACCTCTCTAAACCTCTCTAACCGACCACCTCCACAGATCGCCCACTCCCCTATATCGATCGCTTTGTTTTGGTCCCAAACGATCGCCCATACAATACCATTGTTACGATATTCTAACTCCATAAACTGACCACTTCTCTAAATGGACCATTTAAAGTTGCCCATGGTCGGTCGATTTAGATCATCTTCCTATTGGCTGCTAAGCTGGGAAGGTGAATAAAAGAACGCTATACCAAATTAGCGCTAAAGAAGGCAGCACCAAGCAGGGTGACTATATGTACATACGCTCTTATTATAAATTCACCGAAATATCAAATCAGAAACTTACCATATCTGTATAGATCTCAATTGCTTTTGATAGACAATTAACAGCCTCTGAAAACATAAACATTGAATTCATAAGAAATATTAACCACATACGAAATTCAGCAATATGTGAAATTACCTCCTTTTAACTAATTTTCTTCCGATGAACATGTTTAAATAAAATATTCCCATTACCCACCAACAAAGGTTCTGTTCCATTCATTGATAGAGATTAGTTCAATTGTAAGTAATTTACAGAGCTATATGACTATTAGCAACATGGGAATACTCCGGCTGTAATAGTCAGCTAATAGAGTACCGACTTCTACCAAGGTTCTTCCATGCCATTGACAAAATAATGTCGGAACTGTGCTTTAAAAGTGTCCACACATTTTCTTGTATTTGTCCGATGTGAGAACGCTAAGTTACAAATATAATTCAGTAAGCAGGGGTCCCAGTGACAAAAAAATAAAATCCTAGAAAAAATAGGAGGGGGGGAGGGGTCCGGGGGCAAGCCCACCCAGAAATTCTTTTAATCCTATGATTAAAATGGTGCAATCTGGCACCTACTTTGGACATATTATTAGTCATTACACATAACAGGATACATAATTGGATTGAGTAGGTACTCTGGCTGGCCACAAAAGACCCACCGTTTATTCATCAAACTCACATCAATCAAAGTAAATTCAAGGAATCAATACAACAATCAATCAAGCAATCAAAGAATAATCAAATATCAAGTCCATTCATCATGCGAATCAATAGTCAAAGTAATCAATCAATCAAGTGGAATAAGTCAATAGAACAGTAACCTAAAGCTAGAACTCGGGTTCGAATGGCCGATATACTGGAGAACCGTTGGGGGCTGGAGGCGCGCGCATGCGCATGACACATTCCAGCCTAGACTTGCCTCGGTCCGACTGGACGCTCGGAGGCTTGGCCCATGCGCCCGACACCTAGCAGGATTAGACTTGCCTCAGCCCCCTAGAGCTGGCAGTTCTCCCGGCCCGGTGTGCAAGGCGGGGGGCCCGGGTTCGAGTCCGCCCCGCCGCGATTAACATTTAACAGGTTCCATCCAGAATAATATTGGTAAAAATGCTTTATACTACACATTATTAGTCATTACACATAACAGGATACATAACTGGATTGAGTAGGTACTCTGGCTGGCCACAAAAGACCCAAACCACCCCAACCAGACAGATGGTGTCCCTGATAGTTAGTATATCATACCAAGCATGAGTGACACCCGCAAGTCGAGTGTCAGGCGCTCTGTGAGAGAGGCCTTCAGGTACTGCCTTACACAATCGGACCGCCAGTCACCTCTCTCCTTGATCTGTTCCTCAGACGCACCTGAGAGCCTGAGGAATGTCGCACCCACACGCCTAAGGCTGTGGGATGAGAAGTCCCCTGCAGGCAGGCCGGCCGCGGTACATGCCATATAGAATGCATAGGTTAGTGGGACGGAGTGTCCTGCTCTAGGTATCCTGAAGGCTTTTGCATCCAAAGGCGCCGGGCACTGGTCGATGTGCCTTTTTACCCACGAGACGGCGCATAACTCTCGGTTTGCCACCTTGGCCACTGGTATCTTATGAACCCGTTCCCTGAACTGGTTAGTTTTGGATTTTCTGACGCACACTAGCATCCCCCATGGGTAGAACTCTATGTCCCCCCGCAATAAGGCTGCATCTGACATAGTAACGTGTGCTTTGCGGAGTAGTGCTCTGAAAGATAACAGCATGGCTGCCCTGACCGCCGTGTGCCCCCCGGAGGGAAAGAATACTGCGAACAACTTAATTAAATCATATGGCAGGAGGGGGGCTGCTTGTTTTACCTCGTTACCCTTCAACCTTCGTATCCCGGCCAGGCATTTTTTGATATGATGGTCGGCATAATTTATAGGCGGGCAACCCAGATCCTTGAGATGGTTATTTAGTCCACTCAGGTAGTACAAACGCCTTGCTAAATAGGACATATAGAGACACACCTGGTCCGAGTCACATGGATAAGGACATATCTGGTCTTGAAATACCTCACAAAAGGCAATGTAAGCGTTGACTTGCACGGAGCGAACCTCAATAGTAGAACTTGCGTAGTAGTTCTTATCATAATTACGTCTTTCTTCCAGTCGTTTTTTTCCAATCTGAAGCGAAATTAGCAGTTAAAGATATTGTGGCAACACATTGCTTCACTCAGGTCCGCATCCCTGATGCGCGCTATGCTCTGAAATTTATCCAGATGGCTTAAGCTGTCACATATCACGTTACATTTGGTGTTTATATATACCGACTGGACATCAAAGTTAGAAGTTATGGACGCCCAAAAAATGCGGCGTAGCCACCTCATCGTTATTTTATTTCTGCTACGGCCAGAGTTAAGGGCGGCCATCACCTGTGTGTTGTCCATTACAAACACTACCGTCTTGTTCTTCCAAGTCGGGCCCCATCGCCCGACCGCCATCAGCACCGGCCACATTTCTAACACGTTTATATTATCTGATCTGCACCCCTCGTCCTCTGCACTGACAAAGTGATGGCCCAGCCATTTCTGAAGCTTCTTGGCCGCCCCCGATTCAAAAGCGCCTGCCACCCAATCCTCACCATGTAATGCACCGAACCCGAATTGGGCCGAGTCACTGTAAACTGAGATCACGGGGTCCGTAGAGGGGATTATACTCGCTTTCCCATTGAATTTCGAGGCAAATACCAGCCACCATTTCAGATCCAGTCTGAAATCTTCATTCAAACGGACCTTGTGGGTGGCTTTTTTGGCGGAGGCAATTAGGTCATAGACTCTTCTCGAGAAGGTCCTCCCCCCATGTATGACCTTGCAGCAGTGGGCGAGGACCCCCCCGAGTCCCTCCAACTCTAGCCTTGTCGCCTTCCGCCTCCGCATGAATAGGCTAAGCTGCGCGACCAGTTTCGCTAGTTTGTCATCAGGTAGTCTCAGCTCCATAGCTATTGAGTCTATGTCTATACCCAGGAATCTAGTTATCCTAGCTGGGGGAGTGAGCTTCCGGAAACTGACGTAGAAGCCCAACCTGCGTAGAATTGCTACCAAGGCTCGTTGTGCCTTTGTGCACTCGGCCGCTGTCCGGCCTACGACACAAAAGTCGTCCAGGTAGTTGATGCACTCTTCATATCCCTCTCTAATCATGCATCTGACAATGAAATCGCTGATCTTTGAAAAGACGAAGGGGCTACTGCTCAGACCCATGCACAGCCTGTTATCCCTTAGATTAACTATGCCATCCCCAAAGTCCCAGCTTAGGCCTTGACGCTCTCTGCTGGCCGGGTGTATATTGATCGCCCTGTATGCGTTTGAAATATCCATAGTGGCCATATGGTCCCCTTCCTGGAGTAATCTAGTGACCGTCTCGACAGAATTATAACTAAAATTTGTTCTGCAGGCTCGAATGTGCTCGTTCACACAAAACCCTGTTGGACTCGAGCAGTCCACGATGGCTCTGAAGTCATCATGGCCTTTGGGCACAGCCCCCATGGGGTGTACACATAGACACGGTTCCTCTACGACACACACCAAGCCTGCAGATATCTCATCACGAAGCCTATTGCTCATCAAGATCCCCGTCACCCCCTTAGTTATGGACGAGTAATTCCCTTGAGAGTAGGCGCTCGTACAGTCTGGGTCGATTACCTGATAACCAAAGCAGGCCCCCCTGAGGATGTACTCCCAGTCTGGGTCAGTGTCGCCGCGGCACATCGCCTCAGCGTAGATACGACAGGGTTTGATCTGGGCTGTCGCCCCGCCCACCTCATGCGTGCACTCACAAACGCCCTGGAGACATGCCGCATAGATATTGATACTTTTCTCAACCCGTTCTTCATCCCATTGGTCAACTACCCACATCGAGCAGTACACCTCGACCTGATCTGGCTGAGAGAGGTCTGGCCCGACGATCCTAAGCCAGTCCCCATTCTCATCGCACATGCCCGGATAGATATGGCACCGCCCACTCTCAGCACCCCATTGTGGCATGTCGCCCTCACCTCCGGCGTGCTGGTCTGCCACACAACCGTAACCCGTATCTGCTAACACCTCTGCGGCCGGCTTATCATCGGCAACAATATAAGTATCTGGGTGATCAACCATCACATCAACACAAACCAACACAAACCACCACACCCGCAACGTTTCCCTCACCTGAAACCTCAGTACTCAGCACATTGCGTGTTAAATCAGCGTCACCTGAAACATCACATATATCAAAGTCACATTCTGCCTGAGCAATACTTTCATCTCGATTAATATCTTTTAATGCACAGCTCTGATTTAATTCACCAAGTAGAACATCAACATGACATACATAAATTGGTGAGGCCATGTTAGCCCCACTGACCTCAGTCACCTCACATCGAATGTCGGGGGATGCCAAATTAGCGTCCCCGACTCGGCCGCCATCTTGGATGCCGCCACTTTTGGCGCGTAATTCAAATTCAAACTGGTCAACGGGCGCCGGCCCCACTGCCCTAGCAGGCTCGCACACCAGTCAGTTTCGCTTATTTTTACACTCACTCGACGGGTGCGCCCCCGATTTACAGTTTAGGCATTTATGTTCATAATCACAGCGCCGCACGGTGCAGCCCTCTTTATTATAGTTATAAGCATAACAGAACTTCCAGGCATTGTCATATGTTTTCCCGGTATAAGCTGGCCGTGCCGGACGCCTGGCTTCCCTGTTACTACGGGTGTTCTCCAAATTGAAATGAAGGAGAGATATCTCATGATCCCCCATGACAAAGGCTTTCAGTCCCTTCTCCTTCACCTTGTCCCTGATCGCCTTGTCGTAGCCACGATAGGCCTGGTCCGTGTAGGTAGACGTAGAAGCGTGCATACACATATATGCAACATGACCAATGTAACGTTCCAAATCTTCATATTCAAATCCCAGATGTTTCCCGCGCTTAATGCACCATATTAAGGCGGCATGGATCAGCTCCATCACCGATAGTTTTTTAAGGCGCTTCTCGTTTATTGTATATTTGTTTAACGCGAACTTACTGCGCCTGCGCCTCCTTCGTCTCCTCCTGCTGTTCCTCCCCATATCACTATCTGAAGCCGAGTCATAGTCGGAGCTACTATCACTCGGGGATTCATCAGGCTCGGCTGATGACTCCCCCACCTTTTTCCCCGACGACTTCTTTTTTGTCGCCTTCACCACTGGCGTTGCATCTTCCTCCGGCGATCCAGCGTCCAGTACTGCACGCAGCGCCTTCTTCCTTCTCTCCCGCGCCTTCGCCGCCACCAACCGTCGCAGCTCCCGCTCCTCGTCGTCCTCCTCGTAGTCTTCCGTTCCTTCACCTGTGCGCCGGTTTGATTTCCCGGCCGCGGCTTCCGACGTACCCGCGGTTTCCTCACTCGATGAAGCGGTTTCCGCCTTCACAGACCGTCTGCCGGTCTTAGTCCTCTTGCATTTGAGACCCCGCGGGGTATCATGTTCCTCCCCACACGTCGCACAGATATCGACCGGCATCTTGCAGGCTCACGCGGTGCACGGGCACGTTGGTGCACGGGCACGTTGGTGCACGGGCACGTCTCTTCCAAGCTAGAACTCGATATACTGGAGAACCGTTGGGGGCTAGAACTCGGGTTCGAATGGCCGATATACTGGAGAACCGTTGGGGGCTGGAGGCGCGCGCATGCGCATGACACATTCCAGCCTAGACTTGCCTCAATCCGACTGGACGCTCGGAGGCTTGGCGCATGCGCCCGACACCTGGCAGGATTAGACTTGCCTCAGCCCCCTAGAGCTGGCAGTTCTCCCGGCCCGGTGTGCAAGGCGGGGGGCCCGGGTTCGAGTCCGCCCCGCCGCGATTAACATTTAACAGGTTCCATCCAGAATAATATTGGTATAAATGCTTTATACTACACATTTTGACCGTGAAATTCCAACTGTTTTAAGACTTCACAGACTAACAAATGATTTGGAAACTCAGTTTTCGCCGAAATCAGCGATTTCGATACGAAATGGGATCCCTGGTAATAATCTATTCATTAAAAAAATATATATATCCAAACCTAACCAAATTTAAAACAAATTATCCACACACACGTAACCTAATTTAAGGTCTTTATCTCAGCAATCCAGCTACAATGAACTGGACAATCTCATAGAAAATTAGGTTGTCTTCATTATGTGCACATGGTTGGAATCTGGATAGTATGCCACATATTTGGTTACCACGTTACATTGTTAATGATAAGCCTTTCCCACCCACTCCTTGTGTGTGTGTGTGTGTGTGGTTGTGTGTGTGGGTGTGTGTGTGGTTGTGTGTGTGTGTGCGCGTGTGAGAGCGAGCAAACAAAATAGTTATTGCTTCTGTGTATTAAGTATGTTAGCAATACTACATGTAATTAATCTATATGACAAGATGTATAAACAAATATGCTTACGATTTAGTGCTAAGGTAAAAATGTGAAAATTGTCATACCGACAACATACATCTACCCAAACTTTTTCTTTGCAAGACATAACCATTTTTACTTTAAATGTAATCAATAAAATCTTGTTTGAATTTGTTGTGCGTGTTAAAATAACACTGGATGTTACACGGTTAATATTAACACTATTCTTAATTCGTTTATGATCAAAATCAAAACGTGAATTGTTTCCCCCCAAACTATGACAAAGGCATAACAAGTACACCGTTATATGAACATGGATTCTATTATTATTTGGAATGTTTTCACTTCTCGTTTCCAAAAATATAAGTAAAGTAAAGCTTATTTTATTTAACGACACTTTTCGTTTCATGTCACAAAATGTGGTATACAATTTCTGAGAATGACCCATCTTGCTACCGGTGTTCTACGATGAGGGTCACGTGGTCATTACTTACCGTTAGGGTCGGACTTCTTGAAGCAGTTTGCAGCGTCGCAATAGGCGGTAGCAGAGTCATGCTTACTACCCAACTTCACGTGGATATCAGCTGCCTTGCAGAAGGCCGTGCCCGCAGCTGAAGAACAAACAAGAGTCTCTAGTCAGGCAAAGTAGAGCCGGTTTTATTTAACGATGCCTCCAGAGCACATTGATTTTCATATCATCGGCTCGTCAAATCTAGTTAGGCAAGCAACTCATCTTAGTTGGAGGAGCGTTGGTTGGTTGTTGGAGTTACTTTTACGTCCTGCCAACATCTAAGGTCATATCAGGACAGGTACCGACTTGTGCACTCTCATGGCAACTTTATAATGCTACTCCACTGGGAAATCAGGCAGTCGGCACCATGACCTGATAAGTGATATCCTACTCAGTCACATTATCCTGACACTAAGCTAACCAGTCCTTGCCCTATCCTATTAATGCCGAGCGCCAGGCTAGGAAGTGACAAGTATCAATTTTATAAGTCCTTAGTTTGACTCGACCGGAAACCAATCTGCCACACATGAGACACACGCTCTACTGATTCGGCCACCGCACCCGGTCCAGTTGGAGGGGTGAGGGCAGTGGGAAAAACCCCAGAAATGGACAGCGATGTAGATGATAATGTAACAACATCAATGACAGCAGAACGCTCTCCAAGCAAAGTCTGTATTCACTGGTTATACATAGATGAAAGTGGTCTTCAGGGAAATAAATTAATGCAAACATATGCTATGGAAATGTTATCTGTCAATATGTTGCCCCAATAATAACACATCATCCTGGCAATTATTATGTAAGTAACGCCAACAACAGTAGAATGGCCAATTCTCGGTTTATTACAAATGACATGTAATCAATGCAGTCATACCTCTGTGCGACATTTTGTATACATACATGCGCTCAGTTGACATAATTAATGACAATAACATTAGGCAACAATATCATAGCCAAAATGACTGGGAAATCCCCCCCCCCCCCACCTAGAACAGAGGAAAAAGAAGACAAGAGAAAAGAAAGAAGAACCGTCTGGTAACACTGCCCATGCGAGCCTCTCCAACGAATCGGCCCACCTACATAGCCCCAGTTATGCTCACGCCTTCTAGCTATACCTACACATGCATATACTTGAGTATATATATACACGGTGTAAGTAATGCCAACAACGGTAGAAGGGCCAATTCTCAGTTTATTACAAATGACATGTAATCAACGCAGTCATACCTCTGTGCGACATTTTCTATACATACATGCACTCAGTTGACATAATTAATGATAATAACATTAGGCAACAACAATATCATAACCGAAATGGCTAGGAACTCCCTATTAGAAGGTATCCAGGGCAGTAGCCACCTTCATGTCGTTCAATATCCTGTCAGACAACTGCGTAGTGATATATTTAAAATCAGTGCCTGATGCCCAATCCCCCCCCCCCCAATGCTCACCCCCTGCATTGCCAAGAAGATCCCTAGGAAGAATAGGGGCCGCCGCCTTAACAGCGCAGCCCAGCACCTGCTTCTCCCCCACCAGTAGCGTCTTTACTTTACTTTATGTGCCCCGTAGTTCATTGGATCCGCCCCCTCAGATTTTAAGAAAAAATTAAGCATGCTAACTAACCCGTTTCATGTCCGTTCGTCCAGCGGCCTTTGACCTGATATCGTAACATTTTGACACGTTTTAATACATTTTGATACTTATGACGGCCGGACTAGACAATTCTGTCCGTTGCTCAATCCGGTGATGTGTGACTGGGGCTTTACATTACTATCAGGGATGAAAGTGGTCTCCGGGAAAAATGGCGGAAATGCTGATATTCTCCCATAGGTTTAGCATTGTCAGGGAATCGCGGAAAATTGCCGGAAGTCGGGTTTCATATATATTGGTATACGCTGATAGTGCTGCACCGTTTGAAGCATGTATTAGTAGTTATGCTGATAGTGATGCAGTGCATGGAGAATTTATTAGTAGTACACGCTGATAGTGCTGCGGAGTCTGCACCACATATTAGTATACACTGATGGTGCTGCGGGAGTGAAAAATCCTGGAAATCCGCGGAAATCTTTCATCCTTGTACTATTCTCACCTGCAAATGAAACATTTGAAACAACCAAACAAGCATTATCAGCATCACCCTACATAATATTAGGTATATGTTCCACGGGTACATTATCCTCATTTACGGGCACATGCGCCACTGTCTGGTCCACAAAGCAGTCCGCTGGGCCTAACCTGTGACCTGGTTGACCAGCCAGGCAGACAGGTGTGCCTCAGCCCTTCGCGCACTCGCCCCGCTTATGCGAGCGGCTCCCGCACCGTGAGCACCAGTGACCAAATTCTTGAGTCCTGTGACCAGCCGCCCTCCTTATTATGCAGAAAACATGACCGCTTGCCATCCCTGCTGAACAGCTTGCCATTGCCACCTCCTGTCTTCGCACTTCTCCCCTTCCTATCACGAAGATATTCAAGTGAATAGTATTTCAAGGTCAACTCCTGGTTGCCGCCATTGAAAGCCTCAAAGCCCTGCTTTGCCACCATCTTCCTGACAGACATGTCATAGCGAGCATGGGCGCTGTCCTTCCACGTGCCGGCCTTGGCCGTTTCTGATATCTAGCCAATATGCCAAACCACATCCAGAACTGACTCTACGGTTTAAGTTTTGCTGCTCAACGAGCCAGGCACACGTCGTCTCGACAACCTTGTGGGGACTACGGTTTTTTTCTGTCTTTGGTCTTCAGTATACCATTTCAACATCCAATTACTTCGTTTCCGCCGTTCCTTACTCGGTGTGCGACCATCTGAGGAACTGGACGACGAGTAGTGCTGGCGTCGGTGTTGCGACCTATTGCGACTGTGTGACGATCTTCGCAAAGAATGCTCGACCCACAGGTTAGCCATATCATCCACCAACGCGGCCCTCTTAACCAGCATGGCCGCGACTCTCTTCGTTTTCTCCAAACCACAAATTTCCTCCGCTAGCGTCGTCTCGCTATCTGCCGTCGTCCGGTGCCACCTTCTCACCCTCCCTCTCTGACTGCCGCCGACCCACTCGCCATGGTTTGGGAACGTGTTGTCCTTCTGGTGACAGCTCTATGACATTTGTTGTCCACAGGTCCCTTATGTAAGTCCCCGCAGCTGCCGCAAAAGGTCTCGGACATTAAATTTAAAAAAAGAAGAAAACCAAGTGCGCACCGAGCAGTGCCTTCTGTGCTGGCCAGGCAGACAGTGATGAGTCGGCTTCAGTCCGGCCCGCCAGCGCCCCAAGCGGATCAAACACAAACCCACTTGGCGGTGGTGCCGACTAGCGGATCCGTCCGGTAACACTGCCCATGCGAGCCTCTCCGACGAATCAGCCCACCTACCTAGCCCCAGGTATGCTGGCGCCTTCTAGCTGTACCTACACATGCATATACTTGAGTGTGTGTATATATATATTATTATTAATAAAAAATAAAAGAAGGAAAGGCCGGCATATGCGTATCTGCCATAGCTCCCCCAAATAGAAACATGTACAAAAACCATACCTGCCCACTTCTTGGCCATCTTGTATGTATTTGCTGCCTTTGCATAGAGTTCTGCAGCATCTTCCTGTTTATTTGAAGTTCTGAAAATGAAAAATGTTAGTACTTATACAATTCATTTTAAAATGCGCTTTAAACACTGATTCACAGAATCCTTCATATTGGGTCATGGTGCATGCATCCTGATTTCCCAGTGGGGCGGCACTATAAAATTGCCATGAGTGCTCACTGTCACAAGTCAGTACCCATCCTGATATGACCTTAGATAGGTACCCGCATTTCCGCTAGGTGGCGTATTGAAATAGCCAACATGTCTGGCTGCCATTTTTGTGACCAAATCAAAGTTACCATGGTTGCAAAGCGGGCATTTTTGTGCATGCCCAGAAGGGCTCAAAATGGTGGCAATACATTAGATTTGGGACAGAATTAATATGGAAAATATTGAATTTTGATTGAACATTTAAAGACAAAACATAATGCACATGACTTCTTAGACTTAGCTACTTTTCGATGAAGGCACTTTAAAGTTCATATGTTGCCATGCCAACCATCGTTTTCGTACAAATTGCCAGAAGTAGTTAAACCCTACATGTAAATCAAATTATTATACACATATTGTAGGTTGTACACATACAAAATAAGGAGTAACCCTGGTAACTACTTGTTTTGTAGATTTTAGTGTGATCTGTCATGCTGGTTGCCATATAAATTATTATTTTATTCAAGGGGGAATCCTTAAATTCTAAAACTGAGACCAGATCTGAAATCAGCACCCTTGAAAGCATAAATGTGGTAATTTTCATAAGTTTTAAATAACAAATAAAATAGCTTCATCTAGTTTACCTGAAAAAGTTGGCATAATTGGTCCCTTATTTACTTCACTTGCCTGACTATAATAACAGTACAAAACCCCATCATTATTTACAACTTCAAATCGCAATAACTTTTTCCATAGTGAATTAAGCTTTAATTCTAGACCAGTCAGATAAAAAAAAGTATTCTAAATTTGTATGCATGTGCCTACCTTAGATGTTGCTAGGATGTAAAATTGCAACAACCAATCTAAATAAAAGTCGAAGCTGTGTTTCTTTCTTTCTGGATTGATGAAAATGTGTGTCATAAGCTATATGAGTCGGCATAGTTCTGTTGTTCTCAAGAAGGCTATAATTGCTTCTTGTCCTAAGTTAGTAATAGTAGAAAGAGCATGCATGATTGCATTATTGTTACACTCAAGATATTTTACTTATTTCAGTTATTTAAAAGTAGTTACTAATAGTACTATCACTGGTGTGCACTGACTGATTACGCAGTATAATTAGGTTAAGTAGTATCCTGCTTAGTTGTTATTATTAATATCAGCGATGATAGTGGTGGGGGAGGAAAAAATCGGAAATTGACTTTGAGGTGGGCCATAATAGCAATGGCTAATACAGTCCCATTAATGACAGCAGAATGCTCTCTAGGCAGACCTAGTCAGACCTAGTCAGATGCATTGTGCAAAACGTATGCTTGGAGAGCACTACACGAAACGTACCCACATAATTTTTATTTCTCCTCAAATTAACACCTATATAAAAAATGCCCCCAGATCGTGAAAAAAATTCGGAAAACCACAGAAAATCGGTAATTTCTCATCACTGTAATATGAATAAACCAATTGCCGAATGAACCAATTGCCCTTAAATTAAAACTTAATAAATAAAAATCAAATGGTTCTGAGATTTGAAAAACAGATCTAATTATTTTGTATTCTCGTCACAGTTATTCTGGCACATCGGTCTGGTCTGGTTGCTGGGAATGTCCTTTTGCCTTAATAACAAACACTACAAATCTTTGTCGACCGTTGGATGGTACCCGGAAAATATTAAAGCTGCATATTCCAATGATCGGTAGTTTCTGGCTTATTAAAATAAACATATTAGGTTCATCGTTATAATTTACTCTAGTTTAGCTTAGACAGGGTTTCTTTGATTAAATTTGGCTAACCTCGGAGATATTTGAAGTGAAAACATACAATATACTGTTCATATATATAGACATCGAAATGCTGGAGATCATAGCCTTGGATGATTTGCGTGATCACAATATTACAATTTTAGAAATATTATTAACTGTGGCATTGCATTGAGAACTACTACTGGTACTAGGACTAGCACTTAATCTTAACAGCTGAGAAAGGGCATTCAGACCAACTGATTTTAATACTTAATAAGACAAAGCTTGAGTACAGAGGCCCTCAGCCTTCATTGACTGGGCTTGATTGACCCACCGAAAATTGGTTGCCTGAAGATATATCAATATTGAATAATCATAATCAATCATGATGATTCTGATTTACGAAGCAGAAACAAATATTTAAAAGTGCCTTAGTTTTGAAATTGATAATGATATGGATTCATCGGATTGTGCCACATTTAAGTTCCATCGTGGGATACTGATGAATTCAGCTCAAGTTTCTAATCAATAATGGCGTGAATGGGCTGGTAAACTTGGTCTTGGGACATTATCTGCTGAGTAGTTTCAGCACAAGTGTCAACCATTTGGTTTTCTTCTCCAATTCGCCATAGTGTTACAGGCACTTTAGCTCCCACACCACATAGAGATGGTATGAGAGCAACTGGCCTTTGATGACGCTGTAAGTTATACACAGCAGTGGAAATCCAAATTGGCAGAGGTGGGGGCATGGGGGATCGAAAAACTAACCTTCAGATTAGGATTCCGACCTAGAAAAAAGTCAGAGACTCTAACCACTCCGTCACAGAGAACACCACACTTTTAAGTCATAGGTTTGACTCAACCAGGATTCTAGCCATATAGTACTGCCCCACCGGGAGACGAGGCCAACGACACCATGATTCAATTTCCCACTCAGCCACATATATTTCATTTAGTATAAGGTAGCCAGCAGACTGGATTCAAAGTAACCAGACAAATTCCTGGGTTCAAACCCATGTCAAATGAAACCAATGATTTAAAAATTGTATACTTGTCGCTACCTCATCTGGCATTCAGCATTATTACGATATGGCAAGGAGCAGTGAAGTGAGGAAGACCAATTGTCTATGATTAATCAATGAATGTACCAAAAACAACAAACTGGGCATCTTCAGATTGTCAGTCTAACATTTTCCCATCTGAGTTAGGATAAAATATCAGTATGTGGTTTGTTTTGAATTTTTTTTATGACCATGCAACTTTATATGAGCCCATGCTATGGTGCTAGCAATATTACCACTGAACATCCTGGAACCTGACATAGGTACTTGGAATGAGAGTCAAGGGTAACAAGGCCATTAGATTGACCTAATTGGTTAATGGCTTCCCTGTGTGATGGCTTTCTCAAAGTAGGTGTCTGTAGGGATGACATAGTAATTTCACTGATTATTCTATATATATGCTTTCCCAAATCACTAGTTAATGCACCAATCTAAGCTGGATATATATAATCAAAGGAAGATACATGTTTTGGGTTTAGCAAACAAATATTTCATCGGACCATGCACATGACAAAACTGAACAGAGCTCTGATGGTGGAGTCTCCGACTTGGCCTGAGCATATAGCTCAAACACCCTAATCTAATCTAAACTTTAAATACGACCTAACGTCAATCATCACAATGGTAATCATAATGGTGGTGTGAACCTAAACTACCATTCCCAATGTTTTATTTCACAGATAAAACTAATACATAGTTACAGCCAGGGATGAATGTGATCTCCAGCAAAAAACGCGGAAATTAAGCCGAGATTATTACACCGACGAAAACGTGGGTCTTCTCCCATAGACTTAGCACTGGCAGGGAATCCCGGAAAAATCCCGGAACTGGCGGAAGTCAGGCTTCAACTATCATTGTTTTTCCGATATTATCGCTCCTCACATAACTTATTGCTATTTGGGTTATATGTTCTAGCAACATTTGAGGTCATATAATAATTGGATTCGAACCACCCAACTTGTTATATACATCTTAATTCCTTGGAATTTTGCTTAATGTTAATCGGTAAATATTTTAAAATCGCGGAAATCCGCGAAACCGCGGAGATCTTTCATCCCTGATAGTTAATAAGTTATGTCTTAAAAAGTAACATGACAAAGTAATTGACTTACTTCTTTAATTCGTTATTGGTTAATTGAAATGAATTGATTCATGATTGAATGTGGGCCGTATTCACTAGTGTAGTGGTAATCTAATGAATACTCAACCAATCATTCAATCATCAATGAAACCATGTGGGCCGAATTTACTTGCACCATCTGACTCAGTCGAGTCAGTGACTGAGCATCTCGTGACAGTCACAGTGTCACTGTCAGTGACACTGCTTTCATAAGTATCCCGTTCACGATATTGACGTCGATAACAATTAAAATTATTGACCAAATGGGTAGGCCTACACTCCACTACTACATCATGGTATTAGTTAAAGCCTATATAAATATTATAATAGAAAACTACCAACAGCAAACTTGACAGGAGGGTGTCACAGTCAACTCAGCCGCCGATGGCAATTCCATTTTCCCGTAAATCTTACCCAAACAGCGAGGAAAAAAATCCTGTCCCTGACTTTATTTTCCTGTCACCTTGCGCCTCAAGGTCCATAGCCTTTCCTTCGTTATCAGCCATTTTTTGATGCGTTGTTTATATATCCGGTAGTATATCTTGCAGCTTGATATTAGTTTAAATGTTTTGGTAGTACGTCCAGAACCGTTTCCTTTCAGGCGATCGCCATTTACAGCGGAAGAAGAAATTGCGCATGCTCTGATGACGTCATTGCGCTTCAACGTTTATCAGAAGGCACCAATCCATAGATAAAAATACATAGGCTCTGCTTGGAGAATGACAGCGACAGGTCTCGGCGCTCCACAGACTGCTGATGG
Organism: Branchipolynoe longqiensis; assembly: GCA_030323885.1. NCBI lineage: Eukaryota > Metazoa > Annelida > Polychaeta > Phyllodocida > Polynoidae > Branchipolynoe > Branchipolynoe longqiensis. The sequence goes on along the minus strand of JASIRB010003328.1, from coordinate 46,352 downwards.
GAACAAGCGCTAACTTCAATCGGGTAATGATTTTGCTAACTGATTATGGTGTCTAAGATATGTAGCAGAGAACCAGCGCCCAGATAAAGCAACTTCCGGAATGGGTGTATTAACATTTAATGAACATAAATTGACTGATATAATTTCAAGTATGGAGTAAATCACACATTTCCACAGAATAGTGTAAGGATAAAATATGGCATTCATATTTTTATAGGTCATAGTACTGACATGATAGTAATTAGGAAGAATAAGCAGCCATATTCACGCTTAACTGAAAAAGAGTATTCAGAAGCCCCTTTTACACACATAATTGAACATCGTATCGAGGTGTCATGTCGGCTTGGCAAAATTTGTGTGGATTTATGAGTTTCTACTGTTAGGTTTTCTTGTGCAAACATTTAGAAAATAGTTACCAGTCAGATTGTGCATTATTTCAAATATATACATATGCAGTATTGATCAGATATGCCATTGTGTGATATGTATTTACACCAGAAGGCACCAGCCTAATTACACCTTCAAGCACATTGGGCGTCTACAAGTAGGAGACAATTTCTAACCTTTCTAACCATGGCTGACATTCACAAACTCAGCGTCTGCCCAGTTCAGCCTGAAAGAAATAACGAATCTCCGAATCTCCTAACCCCGCGAAAAGGATTGAGTTTGAAGAAACTTTACATGACTTCTAATATTAAGCTAACTAATAGGCGCGCAGACCTACATGTTCCACTGGGCGACTATTACAACAAACTAGCACGAGCATCACGTGGGTCATTCACTCGGTCTCTAAATTGGGCATCACTATCACAAAAACGCATCGGTAGTCTGAGTAGACAGAGTAATGTAGCCACTGTTACTCCTGCTATTAGCCATAGAGATGAGGTTGTTGAAAAGTCTAGGTATAAGGAAATAACGGATGAATTACGGGTAGCGGTCATATTGTTTGCCGACTCGGACATATTCCACAAGTTCATTCTGATAGTCATCTTAACGAATACTGCAATTTTAATGGCATCAACGACGTGGGCAAAGTTGTCTTATACAGTTGGTAAGCACGAATAACTTTCAAACAATTAAAGTCGTTACTTTTACTATGCATACTCAATAATAACATTTAAGGAGAGTTGTTTCTGGTTAGTCATTTAAAGTTGCATAGTCCGATGGTTTTGAATTTCTGTCTTTTTTCTGAGATAAATATATTAGATCAATCACTAGTATCTACTTTACATTAGTTCAAAGTTACTTTTATTTTAAATGGTAAACTTTTGAGATATTTCGAGTGCAAACATGGAAAATTAGTTTTGGCAAGCAAGCTTGCCAAAACTCTGACACCATAGACTTCTGCAGTAACATGTTCTGTTAAATTGACTCAGTATTATTGCCTTCTATGCAGAAACGAATGCTTAATAAGTGCATCAGTATCTAAGTTAGATATGTCAAATCAAATCCAGATAATTGGTTTGGTTTTGAAAATTTGATATTTCATCGGACTATGCAGCTTTAAATATACATGTATATATTTTTTTAATAAAATTTAAAAACTGAAGAACCCGTCCCCTCAATATGCCTCAAACCCAACTCGTGACTGTCACATCTCCCAATGTATATATGGAAAATGACCCAAGAGTATAGAGTTCTGCTGGCCCCTCAGGAAGGACTGAAGTGTTGGAAGGCTAGGTAAAGGAAATACCCACAGGAATTTGCAACCTACTGTGCTAAATATATAGTCCAAATGCTTATTTATCATAGTCCACTATTTTTGAATGAAGAATTGATTAAATCACGTACATTAATAGACTTTAAAATCTCAAATTAAGAGATTTCTGTGGCTGCTATCTTGGTGGGTTTTCTTTTTACATTCTCTCCCATTTCACCAACTCGATGAACCAGTTGGATCCCGGAACCAGGACCTCTATATCTTGTAAACACGAAAGCATTATTTTCTAGGTTGTCTGTCATTCAGCCCTATTCTGGATAGGGGTGACTCTTTTATCTAAAATAATACCCCAGTCACACTATGTCTGGTTCACACACACGCCCGGCATACACATACGCACACACACAGCTAAAATAGAAAAGCCATAGGACTACAATATGTTCTAAATCTGGAAATATTGGGTATTCAATCCTGTCTTCTTAGATTTTGTAGATATTTAAAGTATTGTTGTTGTTGCTTAAAGTTGCATTGAGTTGGTATTGAGTTTCTGCTGTTGCTTAAAGATAAATGTATTAAGGGGCTGTCACATTAGGGTTTTTTGCGGGAGCGTATGGCGGCGTAGGCGCGTTACGTCATATACGTCGGCATACGCCATATACGCTACTCATATGCTACTCATACGCTACTCATACGCTACTCATATGCCGCCAGATGCCGGCTTATGAGGCATACGCCGCCATACGCTTTCATAAATCCGTCCGTCCCCATTTTTTTGTGCATGCTAAAAAAATCTCGACCTACGGGGGCGTATGGTTCTTACGCGACACATACGCTGAGCATACGCCGGCATACGCTCCTCGTACGCTGGGGGTACGCGGGCGTATGCTAGGGGTACGCGGGCGTACGCTACTCGTACGCTCAACTTGCGTCACGGGCGTATCTCGGGCGTATGCAGCGTACGCAGAACCTACGTGTTGCGTATGAGAGCGTATTGGTAGCGTATGAAAAGCTTATGCGAAGCGTATGGCGGCGTATGCCCGACCTATGGTCTCGGTATATAAAGGCAACCCACGCCATTCCTTCGGTCATTCCTGCTCTGCTGCTCATACAGGATGGATGCCCAGGCACTGCAAGTACAGTTCCAGCTTTTCTACAGAGTTGCCCTTTATCACCATGAGCTTACGCATTGTTCTGCACAACCTCATGAGGACACGCTACCCAGCGCTACAGAACATGCAGCTGGATCGTCCCGAGACAGCCAACAACAACTTTGTGCCTGGAGGTTGGCGAGAGGGCCACAACCTTCCTGACATTAACGTTGTACCTGTTAACCCCAACACCGCGTCCAAGCTAGGAAAGGAACAGCGCAATCTAATTAAAGACTGGGTCGTCTCACCTGCCGGAGCACTGTCATGGCAAGACAGGATGATCTGACAAAACATTTGATCAGTCTGTATGCGCTGTGTCTGTCTACTGTTTTTGCAAACATGTCTGTGATGTTGTGACATGTCTCCCGTTATATGAGATGCTAATATGTTTATATGTCTAGTATAAAATAAACGATATCATTTTATAGATATGAAAACACAATTTTACATGTCTGTTTACGTTCTTTCGCTCCCTAATTTAAAGTCATCTAGTTAATGTAATTGTAATGAATCTCCTCTCTTTTTACATGAATTAATCTTTTACATACATACTAAGAACACAGGGAAAAATAGAGTGACACAGAGACAGAAAGGGGGAGACGAGTTAGAAGAGAGGGAGGGAGGGAGGGGGAGAAGAGATAGAGGGAAGAGAGGGAGGGGGAGAAGAGATAGGGAGGAGGGATAGAGAGAGGGAGGAAGAGAGATAGAGAGAGGGAGGAAGAGAGAGAGAGAGGGAGATAGAGAGAGAAGAGAGATAGAGAGAGAGGGAGGAACAGAGATAGAGAGAGGAAGAGAGAGGAGGAAGAGAGAAGAGAAGGAGGAAAGGGAGAAAGGGGAAGGAGAAATATTATTATAAATATTTTAAATTTAAAGTTTTTATTTATGTTTTAATTTTAATGTTAATTGTACTTTAATATATAACAATTAAATGATGGCATGCCTTTACTGAACACGGACACAAAAATTAAAAGTGACAGTATATTTATTGAAACATCTTGACATATAAATGTACAAACAATATATATACATATATACATACAAATAAATAAATAAGATAAATAAGACTACATATATACATATATACACATACAATCACTTCTCTCCCTTCCCGTTGGCATCAGCTGGCGACTGTGAGGCTGAGGCGAATAAGTCCAAATTGGACCCTAACATGCCCGATATCCCGGATAACCCCGACAAGTTTAAGAGTCCCTCTGGGCTGGCCGACTCAGACAAGTTCACTTCGGGGTCGGCGCGTGTCGTAGTCACCATGTCTGTGGCAGCGCCAGTCCCTGGCCATGGCAGACCCACAGTGGGCGGAGCACCCCCGCGCACCACAACTATAGGAGAGCCCCTCGTGTGCGCCACCATTCCTAAAGTCCGTACTTGTGCGGTGTGCGGTGGTGATGGCCGTACCACTGGCAGAGCTGGAGGCAGAGGCTGAGGCGGCAGACTTGGCAGAGGCGGGTGTGGCAGTGGCTGATGAAGACTGTGTGGCCCGCCCATATAGCGGTCCACGTACTCGTGTGTCTGCGCAGGCCACTGGTGGGGTTGAGGCTGGTATGCCTGACTTGCAGACACACGAGCAGGTGCAGGAGCCGGTGCAGGAGCAGGAGCAGGTGCAGGAGCAGCCCCACAAACCACCGGTGCCACGAATGTTCCTTCCTCCTCCTCCAGATGGTGCGACACCATGCGGTTGAGTGCACCGCAAATGGACACAAACCGCTCCTCTGGCATCGTGAGGATCATGTCCCGCATATAGTTGGCGAATGCCACTCGCTTCGTCACCGTCGGTGGAGGTGGAGGAGGAGGCGGCTGCATCACCTTGAGGATGTCGGCAGACTCATCGAACCTCTTGTGGATGGCAGCGAGGAGGTTGTTGTCGACTGGGGCAGATCGCTTCCCTCTCCCCTTTCCCCGCTCTTGGGATGTAGCGGGAGGAGTGGGTGGAAGATCCTCGTCCATCGCCACCTCCACATCGGTCCCGACATTCTCCTCCACGCTCAGATCGAGCTGCGGAGCCGCGACAGGAGTGGCCAACTGCAAGACAAAATCATAACACAACATAAGTAACATGAATGCAAATCGATATTTCGACAAAAGACATGAAAAGTCAACAGTAAATCAAAAATATATAAAGCAAAAATAATTAACGTTAAATGCAAACATGGATTTATTACGATTATATCACGATACATCTATTGTCAATATCTCGATTTAAGAACAACTACACAACTACACAACTCAACATTAAAGAAATAAATAACATTAACAAATTACTAGAATATTAGATGTTGCTAGGATGTAAAACAACAACAAACAAACAAACAAACACAAAGACAACAAAAGCATAACATAACAAACTTAGAATACGAGCGGTTTTACGAGAATACTAAAAGCTGCACTTGTCAGAACGATAAAAGATTATGTACAACAGTTTACACTCCTGCAGGGCTCCGGTCGGTGACGGACGACGGACCGCAGGAACCCGAACTTGCGCAGGATCCACTGCTCCCGCTCAGTCAGGTCAGCGGCTCCGTCCCCGCTCTTTTTCTTGTGGAGCCGCGTGTTCGTGTCCCTGAGTGACTTGAACCATTTCTGGAGATGGACTGTTGTGGTCCCCAGAAGTGTCGCCTGGTCCTCCCACATCTTGGCCTTTCTGTCTGAGCGGCGGTAATCCGAGAGCTTCATATTCCACATGATGGGGTTCTCCTGGAGGAAGTCCAACATCTGATCCTCCTTGAAGACCGACAGAGAACAGTCGCTCTTCTTGGCCCTCCGTCTCTTTGACGTGCCGATGGCACGGGTGCTGGTGGAGGCGGTGGTGGCAGCGGAGGCGGCGGAGGCAGCGGACGCCGCCCGTGAGCTGCCCCGAGAGGCAGGAGATGGCGAGCTGGAGTGGAAACGCCAGCGTCGCGTCGTCGACCTCTCCACTTCCATCTCCAGCTCCTCCAGTGGAGAGTGGTGTTCTGGAGAGTAGTGTTCTGGAGAGTGGTGGTGTGGAGAGTGGCGAGGTGGCGAGGCAGGTGAGGAGGCTGGTGATGGAGAGCATTGTAACAAAGTCTGCCTCTTTCTGCCTCTCCCACAGAGTGAGTGTGGGTGTGGGTGTAAGTCTGAGTGTGGGTGTGGATGTGAGTGAGAGTGAGTGTGATAGTGAGTGTGAGTGTGAGTGTGAGAGTGATAGTGAGTGAGTGTGATAGTGAGTGTGAGTGTGATAGTGAGTGTGAGTGTGATAGTGAGTGTGAGTGTGAGTGTGTTACAGCATCTCTGGAGGCTGGTGTAGTAGCAGTAGTACTGGTAGTAGTAGTAGTAGCAGTAGGAGAAGCAGCAGCAGTGGTGTTCCTCTTAGCAGGCATGGTGGCAGAGTGAGGGGAGACTGTTGCTGCAGGCTATATATACCCAGGAGCCACCAAGCGGCGGGCCGCGGAGAGATACCATAGGTCGCGCATAGGTTTCGCATACGCTCCTCATACGCTCCTCATACGCTCCTAAAATATTCATACGCTCCTCATACGCTCCACAATCCAATCAAAACCGTCAACAAAATGTCGCAGTACGCTCTCATAGGCTCCTCATAGGTCCCCCATACGCTCAAACCCACCCGAAAGTTCACCGAAGGTCATCATAGGCTGGCTCCCGCACGACTTACTTAGGTTGTTCTATACGCTCCCGCCATACGCCGTAATGTGACAGGGCCTTTAGGTTGATCGCTATAATAGTATAAATAACCTTATGTTAGTTTGAAGCAATTTTGATTAAAAATAGGCAACATTTTATGCAGCAACAAATTCCTAATAAGTGCAGCAGCATTTCAGTTCGATATGCTGAATAAAATCCCAATCAATGTTTTGGTTGTGAAAATTTGATGCTTTCATTGGACTCTACAGCTAAGCCTGCGATAAAACCAATGGGTTAGATAAATCCATGGTAATCAGTAGGTGGCGCTGCGACGGAACTCGGGCCACTGATCTTCTATGTTAGGTACCTTCATACCCCAGTCACACGAGGCCTGCGTTCGCTTACGATCGATTCGCGACGTCAAAACATCCTCATTACGCCCTCCTTAAGTGCTGGCGCCGCGAAGACGCCAACCTCCCAGTGTCCATTTCGGAAATTTTGGACGCAAGGAGGTTGCAGCTGCTGCACCGGCAACCTCCTTGCGCCCTGTTCCGGCTGCGCCATTCAAAACTGGTTGGCACACTGGCACTGACCAACCTCTTGGTTGGCGAGTTGCTGGCAGCCTGGCGCCGACCTGGCGGCGCCAACACACGCGATGCCGCACTCACCGACTCGGCACCGTCCTTTCTCCAACCCGGCACCGCCCTTGCCCCGAGCCGGTGCTGACCCAGCGCCGCCCTAGTGCTGACGCAGCGCCGCCCTGGCGCCGACCACATATTTGAATCAATGTATCTAGTGGGACGCTGGGAGGTTGGCGTCATTTTGGCCATAAGGAGGTTGGTGTCGAAAGCTGGCTCTCGTGTGACTGGAGTACCAAACACCCTACCACCCCCACCACATACACCCACCACATACCTACACCCACACCGCAACCCTACAGCCACCCTACACACCTACACCTACATCTCCACCATACCCACCTAGATAACCCCCGTCAACCCCCACCACACACAGTCAACCCCCACCACATCCCTAAGCCCCCACCACATACACCCACCACATACCTACACCAACATCCCCACCATACCCCCTAAGCCCCCCACCACACACACCGTCAACCCCCACCACATCTCTAAGCCTACACCTCATACCCCCACCACATACCTACACCCCACCACACCTGTACACCCCCACCACACTCTACACCCAACCACCACCCACAATACCCACTCACCCACACACCCCTACACCCCCACAACACCCCTAAATCCTCAAAACCCACCAACCACAAACACAAAATCCCAACAACATCCTACACCTCCACCACAAACCCCCTACACTCAACCAAACACTACCTACACCCCCACCACCACACCTACACCCCCACCATACCCACCTACACCCCAACCACACACACCTTCAACCCCCACCACACACACCTACACCCCCACCACATCCCTAAGCCCCCCCCCACATACACCCACCACATACCTACACCCCACCACACTCCTACACCCCACCACCATAGCCACTCACCACACACCTCTACACCCCTACAACACACCCCTAAATCCCCACCACCCCCATCACACACCAACATCACACCTGTCAAACAAATACAGATGCACCTCTTTTCACTCTATTATCTCCCACGAAGGGCCGACTTGCGTTATGTAGCAGTCACACTACGACGACAAGGGGGTGACGACAGCCCGGCGACTGGGATTTTGTGAAATCCCGACGACATATGCAAATTCGGGCTAAGTTGGACGACAATCGGACGACAGCCCGACGACATCGGGACGACAGACGGGACGACAGCGGGACGACAGTGTCTGTGTGTGTGACTCTGTGTATGTGTGTGTGTCTCTATGTGTGTGTCTGTGTCTCTGTGTCTGTGTGTGTGTCTCTGTGTGTGTGTGACTCTGTCTCTGTGTGTCTCTGTGTGTGTCTCTATGCGTGTGTCTGTGTCTCTGTGTGTCTCTGTCTGTATATGTGTCTCTGTGTTTCTGTGTGTGTGTCTCTGTGTGTGTGTCTCTGTGTGTGTGACTCTGTCTCTGTGTGTCTCTATGTGTGTGTCTGTGTCTGTGTCTGTGTGTGTCTCGGTGTGTGTCTCTGTGTGTGTGTCTCTGTGTGTGTCTCTGTGTGTCTGTAACAGAGACACAAAGACACAGAGACACACACACAGAGTGAGTGTGGGTGTGGGTGTAAGTCTGAGTGTGGGTGTGGATGTGAGTGAGTGTGATAGTGAGTGTGAGTGTGATAGTGAGTGTGATAGTGAGTGATAGTGAGTGTGATAGTGAGTGTGATAGTGAGTGTTATAGTGTGAGTGTGATAGTGAGTGTGATAGTGAGTGTGAGTGTGATAGTGTGAGTGTGAGTGGTTTATCACACACACAGAGACACAGAGACACACACACAGAGACACACACACAGAGACACACACACAGACACACACACACAGACAGAAACACAGAGACACACACACACAGACACAGAGATACACACACAGACACACACACAGCAACAGAAACACAGACACAGACAAACACAGAGACACAACACAGAGACACACACATAGAGACACACACGCACACAGACACACACACACAGACACACATACAGAGACACACACACAGACACACAGACACACACACACACATAGCGGTAGACACCTCCGACTCTTTGATGAGTAGATGACGACAGTGCCGCGACAGTGCCGCAACAGTGCCGCAACATCGGCTGTCGTCGCCTGTCATCGAAGTTTTTCAACATGTCCAAAACTCCGACGACAATCCGGCGACAGGCGAGAAAATGGAGGTCATGCGGAGGTGTCGCGGCGACAATCAGGCGACAGTCAGGCGACAATCAGGCGACACCCGACGACACTCGACGACAGACCGGAATTCGCTGTCGCTGGGCTGTCGTCGAGGCTTGTCGTCGTAGTGTGACAGCCACATTACAGCGCCCCCTGGAATTTTAGTACCCTCGGTACCCCATAGCATTAAAGTATTCACTGATCTTTTCTCTCTCGAATTTAGGGTGGTGGCTGATGGCAATAGAACCAATCTTTCTTGGCATCTACTTGATGGAAATCCTCATAAAGGTGTATGCTCATCGATATGCGTATTTTGATGACGGATGGAACAAACTCGGTAATGTACAGTTCATTCACATATTTGCATAGTGTACATGTATAGTACTATGTTGTTTAGCGCTACAGAGTGCGCTGTGGTCGAGTCGATAGAGCGCGGGCCTCGCGTGGGGGAGGTCGGGAGTTCGGTTCCCGGTCGAGTCAAACCAATGACATATAAAAGTAATACTTGTCGCAACCAGACGGGATGGCCGAATGAGTTAGAGCGTCCATCTCCCATGTTGGGAGACCATGGGATCGTGGGTTCGAACCCTGGTCGAGTCAAACCAATGACTTAAAAATTGATACTTGTTGCTTCCTAACCAGGCACTTGGCATTATTAGGATAGGGCAAGGACTGGTTGGCTCAGTGTCAGGATGTGACTGAGTGGGATATCAGGTCATGGTGCTGGTGGTGTGGTCTCCCAGTGGGGCAGCACTATAAAAGTCGCCATGAGTGCGCACTATCACAAGTCGGTACCCGTCCTGATATGACCTTAGATGTTGCTAGGACATAAAACAACAACACACAAACAAATACTTGTCGCTTCCTAGCCTGGCGCTCAACATTAATAGGATAAGACAAGGACTGGTTAGCTTCGTGTCAGGATAATGTGACTGACTGTGATATCTGGCAGTCTGATTTCCCAGTGGGGCAGCATTTTTTTGTTTTTTTGTTGATGGGATGTTTATGCTGTCCATAGCATATAAGCTCGGTTGATCGAGCTTGTTTTCAATGCTGGGCAGTTATCGGTCGGTGTTTCTTAAGATTATGGTTTGTGGTTAGTGATCTATGTTAGTTTATTTTTATTTTCTTGGTAAGATTCTTCCTCTTTTTATTTTTTTATACACTTAAATCTAGACTAGCCTACTCTATTTACATATTATAGGCTTGTACGTAATAGGTAGTTGGTTTATGTTTGGATGTTTTCTGGCAGGGGGTTACCTCTCATGGGCTGTCCAGCTGGTGAGCCGTCACATGTCACATGCCCCCCTGTGGAACAGCTTAGAGGGGGTTTCCTGGTTTTATTTTGCACAGATATTTTTTGTATGTTTTTAGGTCAGGAATTTGTCGTTCCTTTACCAATTGTGCGTTCCATGCTTTGGCAGCCATTTCCAGTGGGCTTCTTTCGTGAGCTTTGATTTGGCTTCTGGTCTGCCTTAGTAGTGGTGCATTGTTTGCTCTGGTGTTCCTTAGTGGTTGGATTAGATGTTTATTGTCTCGACTATATCCATACGCTAGGGTTTTTAGGTGGATTATTCTTCTGTTTTCTAATAACATTACTTTAGTTCTTTTGTGTATGTCATAGGTGGGGTGCAGTTTTTCTACTTTGAGACAGGTCTTTAGGGCTCTATTTAGCAGTATTTGCAGTTTTTTTAGTAATTCTTTTTTAGTGCGCACTGTCACAAGTCGGTACCCGTCCTGATATGACCTTAGGTATTGCCAGGACGTAAATTTAAAAAAAAGAAAAGTTTAGTACTACTTCATTTAGCACTGATTCGCTATAGTGCTCTAGCATGCACAACCTGTCTAGACCAAAACACTTGCCAACACCGACCCGTAAACTGGTAAATGGCAGGAACCAGACTGCTTGCAGGACTGGATCCGAACCACATCTCCATTGTTTCACTGTACCAGGTCGCTCAAGCTACTCCCCAATATCCCACAAATAATTATAAGTAGGCAAAGTGATCACATTCCTAATAATACATGAAAGGATTTATGCTAAACATACTGATCTGTTATTTTTTATATATATTTTATATTGCATTAGTAATGTATGAGTCATTTTTAACTGGGAAAAGCGCCTCATAAGTATTCTCCTTTTTAATGTGAAACATTACTTCTATAAATATCAACTTGTATACATGTACACTGACCATGCGCAAAACCTTAAGAATTCTCAGTACCTCCTGGTTGGCAACACTGGAGGGGACTCTTGCCAAACCAGACCCTAAGATCAAATTCAGTTAAATTAATTATGCTGAAAATAAATGTTCTTCAACTGGATTACAAATGTTGAAGAAGAAAAAAACTGTGCGTAGTCCGATGAAACCAACAAATTTTCCAAACCAAAGCAATTATCTAATTTGATTCTGCATATCTAACTTAGATACTGGTGCACTTGTTAAACATTTAAGTCGCCACACAGAAAGGAATACCGAGTCAATTCAATAGAACCTGTTACTATAGAAGGCTATGTTGTCAAAGTTTTGGCATGTTTACCAAAATTAATTTTGAATGGTTGCATATCAAATATCTCAAAAGTTAGACATTTAAAATAAAAGTTACTTCAAGGTAATGTGAGGTACATTATAATGATCAACCAAATGTATTCATCGCAGAAACTGTCAGAAACTCAAAACCATCAGACTACGCAACTTTAATGGATGATCTGATGAACAGTATTAATTAAAATGGCTACGTTTAATCAGCATGATATTGTTACTAGATTTTGGGATCGCGGTTTCCGGCATAGTAGACCTCGTCTTGCCACACCTTGTGGATTACCTTCCTAGCTTCATTGGTGGCACACTGGGGCGCTTCCACAGACTGTTTCGGGTAGCCCCCGCCTTCCGCGCACTACGTGTGCTGAAGACCATCAGGTAGAGAACACTGTGATACTTTATTGAAGGAGCTCGATATGGACTAGGATAGCCAGTTCTGTACTCCACAAGTAATTATGGAATTGGGTTATATGTCTGCATGTTTAAGTGAGCAGATAACAACATTCACCCAGTTCCACTTCTAGGGGTGGATGTAGATAAAGGATTTGCCCCGTACTTGCAGTAGGAGTGTAAAACAACCCATTAGAAAAATTGGCGAAAATTATCTACATACTGGGTAAATGAAATAAGCAGAAACATTCTTAATTGAAGAAGCAAATTATATTCTTCACCTATATCTTAATATTTTCCCACTACTTTTGATTTGAAAAATATAATTCAAAGCCAGACACAGGGATTAACTTTTTTGGGCCAATAAATTTATTAATCAATCTTAATAAATTTCACAGTAGCCACTGATATCTCTATCACTAGCTAACATTTTTTCCCAGGCCTGTCACTCGATCAGTACAGAGGACATAGGTGCCCGTATATTCTAACCTAGCTTCCGAGGTAGTACAACCCAGAAGAGGCAAATAATGCTTACTATTGAAGCTTACTTATATGCAGTGTATTGTGAATGGATAATTGAACTAAGCACTTATGTTTTTACTGATATATATATATATTTCAATGCATTCTTGAGATTGAAGACAGGAGGCAGCAGCTAAGGGTTGATAGCGGTCATACTCTTGAAGCACACCAGGCACATATCGCTCAGACTAATTCATACTATCAGGCATAACAGGATATGGACCATCTAACTCTCAGCCCTAATAAATTAAGGCCTCTTAGTTGGGATGGTGGGATGGTTCCGAATTTCTTGATGCGCTCAGTGATACAGGTCTTCACGACTTGGTGATGAATGACTTTGAACGGCTCTGGCTACTGGAAATCAACTCTGATCATGGTTACCGAATGCTGTACTGTATTTGGTATCTAAGGGGGGGCATCACTCACTATGGGGCCCGTAGCCAGAGCTTTGAATTATGCATGTTACCGGCAACATGGACAATAAAACATGTAATTTAATGGACTTTGAAAGTGAAATCGACGGCATTCTATGGTTGCCATCTTGTGTTTTTGCATTCACTCCTATTTCGCCAACTCTGTGCCGATGTAAGTAGCGATTTGATATGAGAACCAGGGATTCCACTTCCTGTTCCCTACTAAAGCTATTTTCGCCCTTATTTAGACTACATTGTCATTTACCCATACTGCAAGTAGGCCTACACCCCCATTACACACATATAAGAGCAAAAACTGCTTCAGTATGAATTAACAGTGGATGAGCTAGTTCCAATGTGCAGCGTTTTTCTGTATTGGCTTAAAGTTGATGGATTAAGAGAGCATGCAAAAAAAAAGCAGTACTCACTAGATCTTCTCGATTCGACTTTTAAAGACCATTGATCTACCTGATTTAATCAATTCTTCACTCAAAAATAATGGGCTATGACAGATAAGCATTTCAACTATATATGTAGCACATTAAAGCACAAAATGTTCGCACAAACAAAACACTGCATATTATAAAAGAGTTTGCATGTGTTTACTGGAAATTAAAAAGAAATTGTAACCACAAAATAAAACGATGCATATTATAACAGATTTAGTATGGACATAATATGATGCCGAGAGAACTTGTTTGCATTTGTTTACACTGTGACAATGTAGAAAATGTGACACTGATTGAAATGGGGACCTTTCATGAGCCATTTCTCTCGCTATACACTTGGTGGCAGCACCCATTCCCGGTCCAAGTCGGCCATCATGGTTGGATAAAGGGTGTAGGTGTGTGTGTGTGTTGGTGTATGTGTGTGGTGGGGGTGATGGTGTGTGGTGGGGTTTAGGTATGTGGTGTGGGTGTAGATATGTGTGTAATGGGGGTGTAGGTGTGTGTTGGGTGTGTGTGGTGGGGTGTATGTGCGTGGTGAGGGTTTAGGGGTGTAGGTGTGTGGTGGGGGTGTCAGTGTGTGGTGGGGGTGTAGGTGTGTGGTGGGGATTTAGGGATGTGGTGGGGGTGTAGGTGTGGTGTGTGTGTGGTGAGGGTGTAGGTGTGTGTGGTGGTGTAGGTGTGGTGTATGTGGTGGGGGTGTAAGTGTGTGGTGGGGGTTTAGGTGTGTGGTGGGGGTTTAGGTGTGTTGTAAGGGTGTAAGGGGTACTGGGGGTATAGGTGTGTGGTGTGGCATGTAGGGAGTATAGGTGTGTGTGGTGGGGGTTTGGGGCTGTGGTAGGGGTGTGGTGGGGGTTTAGAGATGCTACAGATTGTGAGGTGCCGCTCTGCAAGACACCCCTACACCTCCACCACAAACCACCTACACTCCCACCACACATACCATCAACCCCCACCACACCCACCTACACCCCCATCACATCCCTACACCCCCACCACATCCCTAGGCCCCCACCACACGCATACACCCCACCACACCCACCCCACCATACCCACTCACCCCTACACCCCCAACACACACCCCTAAATCCACATACACCCCCACCACACACACCAAAATCCTCACAACACCCCTACACCTCCACAACACACCCACCACATAAACATACGCCCCCACCACCCACCCACCATACACACCTACACCCCAACCACACTCACTCACCACACACCCCTACACCCACACCACACCCCCCAAAATCCACACTCACACACACACCAAAATCCTCACCACACCCCTACACCTCTACCACACAAACATACGCCCCCACCACACACCCACCTACACCCCAACCACACCACACCCCTAAATACCACCACCCCCACCACACACACCAACATCCTCACCACACCCCTAATCCTCCACCACACACTTCTATACCCTCAAGCCCCTCTTATTTACACAGACTTGATAGTAGAAGGAACTGCTTCTATCCAACCAAAGCATTACAGAGACCGGCATGGTGCGCCATCTGATGAGAGAGTTCAGGGATGAAAGATCTCTGCCATTTCGCGGATTTCCTGTGGCTATAAGTGTATACTAATACATTGCGCCAGTCCTGATATGACCTTAGATGTTGCTGAGACGTAAAATTCCAACAACCAGCCAACCAATTCGTTGTTTCACGCTGCAGCACCATCAGCGTATACTAATACATGCTTCAAATGGCGCAGCACTATCAGCGTATACTACTAAAACGTGCTTCAAACGGCGCAGCACTATCAGTGTATACTAATTTGTGCATCAAACACTGCAGCACTAGCAGCGTATACTACTAATACGTGCTTCAAATGCCGCAGCACTAGCAGCGTATATCAATATGTATGAAACCCGACTTCCGGGAATTTTCAGCGATTCCTTGACAATGCTAAGCCTATGGAAGAATATCAGCATTTCCGCTTTTTTTTCCAGTAGATCACTTTCATCCCTGAGAGTTATGCAAACTGAAAGGTCCCCATTGTTTGTGTGTGCTTACACTTTACAGTGTGACAGTGTAGCTATGCCCCTGATAGTAATGGGTTCTTCTTTGCTGCTGGTCCTAAAAAGGGGGAATCGGGGTTAAAAACTTAAATACGTCACAGCTTATCCTAGTTAGGCTTGTTGTGTTCCACATATATCCTATTTTAAGGCACAATTAAAAGAAAAACAGTTTGGACCCCGACTGCAAGTCAGGGTGGCTTTGAACAGGACTAAGTGGAGAACGTTACGTGTGTTTCGGTGTGACACAAAAAGCCGCCTAGTGTCAGTTTAGAACAAGACCCTTATTTTTTCCTAGTACGGTTTTGAACTGCACTCACTAGGAGTAACTAAGTGCAATTTTATGAGGGTCCGTCCACTTGAGAGTAGAACAGAGGACTTATATAATTGTGACACTGAAACATGCGTTACATGGAAAGGAAAAGTTATTCCTTCATGATGAAACAAGCACCACAGATGATGAAAAAGTATTTATGCTCATTAGTTTTTGATGCTGTGGACATATTTCAAAGTAATCTTGGAACACTTCCCTAACTTCTGATGTTCTTGGAATTGTAACACATGTTTCATGTAACATGTAACGCATGTTTCATGTGACACTCAATACTGACTTAGGTTAGACACTGCTAATAGCATGCAAAAAATGTATTTGTTCAGGGCATTATTTGTACACATTACATGTATGCAAATATTTCTTTTGAGTGTTATAAGTTTTCTTATGTAGAAAAAGATATTGTGATGACTTAGAGGATGAAGATGACAACAGGTGAACGCGTGTTTCTTCTTCATCAATGTGTGACACCCCACAGTAATAGCATCATAGCACAACATCCTGTTTACGACTTGACACCACATCATCAGTAGGTGTGTAGATGCCCACGGTATATTTGAAAATCATGGTGAGAAGAGATTTGATCCATTGTTGGATTTTGTATCGTGAAATAAATTTTCGGCGTTACGCGTGTTTCACCCGTGACACAAAGTTTTTATTTCACTTTTAATGCATTTCAGGAAATAATATTATATCTTTTGTGTTCAGAACTAGGCATCTATGATGCTATGCTATTTAAAGCAGCAGGGTTTTTCCTGGCTTGCATGGATGGATATTGTGAAAATTGAAGGTGAACGCGTGTTTCATGACGTGACACCTCATGAAACACGCGTTATGCTCACTTTCAAGCATCGTTGTTTTACACACAGACACCCAACAGTCCGAAAA
Organism: Branchipolynoe longqiensis; assembly: GCA_030323885.1. Lineage (NCBI taxonomy): Eukaryota > Metazoa > Annelida > Polychaeta > Phyllodocida > Polynoidae > Branchipolynoe > Branchipolynoe longqiensis. The sequence continues at coordinate 29,544 of JASIRB010003328.1, read as the reverse complement.
TTAGTTTTCTGACATTTTTGCATGTTACAACTTTGCAAATAAACTAGCTATGTTTGAATATTTTGGTCTACAATGAAGTAGTTTCCAACACAAGCAGTACAGTTTCACCATTCCCATTTTTAGCTGTCATATTTGCGTGACAAATGAATCTATTTATTCAATCAAAAATAAACCAAACATTTTGTTCTCACTGGATTGCTGTCGTTGCTTCTTTGGGGTATAATGAAAGGAATTTTCTTCATTTGGTTTGAAAAGGAGAATTAATTTAGACAAAAACAGTTACAATGTGAGGGACCGACCAATTAGGACCAGCAGCAAAGAAGAACCTATATAGTTATACCTCTTATCAATTTACCAACACCTGCTTTGTGATGTATCTAGGTAGAGTACTGGACTGCGTTCAGGGTTCGCCTCAGAGTCGACTCCGAGACAGCTCCGCAATGTCTTTTTGACAAATTTGCGTTCAGGGTGCACCTCGGAATTGACTCCAAGATGTAGCACTTTTCAGGTAGGAGGCAAAAACTCCTCCAAAATGCCAATGGGATTCAGGGGTTTCAACCAATCACAGCTGTTCTTTCAATTGCAAATGGCTGCACCCTATGGAGACCGCCATTTTCGAAGCACTCCGACAGCTAAAGTCGTTCAGACTAGTGCAATGTCTGGAATATCTCCGAGGCACCTCCGAGGCGTACCTTGAATGCGGCCCTGGAATACAGAATTGGTCCTACAGCTAGTCTATATCTAGCTCCATTTAGCATTGTGCGAGCCAATACACGATTTCCGTGACTAGTACGACACTTGGTGATAGGCAACAACACTCGTGTTGTGGTCAACAGTGTGTCACCGTGTTGTTTTACACTGACGATCGAGCTTTTCAATCAATCAATCAATAGCATATAGCTATAATTATAAAAAAATGATTCAAAAATGGTAAGTATATCCACATTTCTGCTGAAAAGACTGTGTCAGTTGCTCAATATGAAGCCAGTGTTAACACAGCCGCAATTTCCTCTCCACAGATGCTTTGACCCACAAGTCCAGTCTGGATTACGCTCTGCGCATGCATCGCAGAAATTGTGTATTGGCTATCAATCATTTAACATGTGTTGCTATTTATAACAATGTTACATCACTGCAATCTGTCAAATCTGTCTTCCCTTTTAAGAGTTAACTCTATCATCCTGAAAGGGATTTCAATTTTTAAGTCTGTGGAGTCCTGACCGAATTGTTGAAAAATCTGAATATGTGATGTTAGTGCAAGTGGGGCGGCTTGTTTGCCGTGAGTCGCGGCTCGTGTGACGGTGGAGGAAGAGATCCTGGTGCATGAGGACTGCAAGGGGCCAAGGCTCCTTGTGGACCAACACTTCACTTTGGCCTCGACTTCATCTAGACGAGAGGTTGGAATGGCCCGTTCCAATCAATCGGCTGGTCATGCCAAGCCCTAGGTAGATCAATGGAGAATGGATATATATATATATTGTACAATAACTGTATTTATATTTATATTTACACAATTACTAAGTCATTCTTCACTTCCTAGAAGGCGGTGGCTAGGGTCAATCTAGTACTGGTTATGCTTTTTTGCTCCATGCTAGAGTATATTATCCTCGTATCCCTGGTGTGTATCTGTCGGTTACCAATTTTGAGGGCTCCATGGTGGGTGGGGAGCGAGGATGACAAACCAAAAACAATTCAATATGGCTACACAAAACCCCCCACATAAAAAAAGATTACTAAACAGGGAAAAGAAATCGGACTCGGATTCTGACTCGCGTCCGAACGCTGATGATTGGCCATGGTTCATTATGAATTGAATCATTGAATGACGAGGCATCAGTTGCCAAATTTTCCCCTTTTGCCATTCACAAGGGCATTATGGGAATCGCTGGCACAGTCAAAGATGTGAAGAAGCTACGAACTGGACATATTCTGGTGGAGTGTACTAAGAAAGCGCATGCCGACAATCTGCTACGTGCAAGCACGCTAGCAGGTGTAGGGATCAAGGCCTCTCCTCATCGAACTCTCAACTCTAGCAAAGGAGTAATCCGGACTAGAGATCTTGATGATATTGATGAGGATGAGATAGCACATGAGCTCAAGTCTCAAGGAGTGTTAAACGTACAAAGAATAGTTATAAAGAGGGATAACAAGTCCATAAAAACAGGGACATATATCCTCACGTTTGGCAAGCCTTTTCCACCCAAGAATTTGAAAATTGGATACCTTAGTGTGAATGTGGATGTCTTCATCCCAAACCCACTTCGGTGCTTCCAATACCAGAAGTTTGGTCATGGCAAGGATAGATGCAAAAATGAAACCATCTGTTTTAAGTGCAGTCAGAAAGGTCACGACAACACCAGTTGTCAAAACCAGGCAAAATGTTCCAATTGCCTGGGTGACCATATGGCCATATCTAAAGACTGTCCTGTCTGGAAAAAAGAAAAGCTAATTCAGCAGATCAAGACTGAGAAGCGGCTAAGCTACCCAGAAGCTCGAAGGCTGGCTGAGGCGAATACTCCCTCGCCAATCACCAAGAGCTATGCTGCGGCAGCCAAAGCCTCCAACAGGACAATTGAATGCCAGACTGAACTGACGTGGTTGACTGGAGGGAAGCCCACTGCCTTCACCCCAGTCCCAAATCCGACGCCGGTTTCGATCAAAAGTAATAATAGTAATACTAGTATTGCGGTGCAGACGCTGGCCGAGCCGGCGATGCCCAAAAAGAAGAAGAATTTGTCGGACCGAGTTCCGAAGGGATCTTTGACCCCTACGGACAAAACGTCCAGGGGGTCATCGATCTCCAAAAACTTAACATCAAATAGATATCGGGCGCTGGCTGATATTGAGATGCCTGAGACTGTGGAAACCCGCAGTCGAAGTCTCTCCCTCAAACCAAAGGCGAGGGGGAGAACACCTGTCACTGCTCCAAAATGACAGTGACAGGTGCATCTCTTATTCAATGGAACTGCCAAGGTTTTAGGAGCAACATCGAAGAGTTGTCTCTTCTTTGTTGCAACCTCAATCCACTTGCTGTTTGCCTACAAGAAACTTATATAAAAGCTTCTGAGAGTTGTAGTCTTAAAGGCTACACCATTCATAACAAGCACGCACCAGATGGAGACCGAGCCGCTGGCGGCTCCTCCATCTTGGTCAGACGTGATGTGGTGTGTACGCCAGTGGCGTTAGACACAACACTACAGGCTGTAGCTGTTCGTCTGACGCTGCATAAGACTGTAACTCTCTGTTCCATTTACATTCCTCCGAGCTCCGTTCTCACTTTACAAGAACTGGACGCCCTTGTGGACCAGTTACCGTCCCCATATTTACTTATGGGTGACTTTAACGGCCACAACCCATTATGGGGGGGGGACAATAGGAACGCTAAAGGCAAGAGAATTGAGGACCTTGTGGCCGCTCATGCTCTGTGTGTATTGAACGATGGTTCATACACATATTTGCATCCCGGCTACGGAACATACTCTGCCATCGATCTCAGCATTGTAGAACCAGAACTGGCGCTGGACTTTTCGTGGAGGGTCTGGGATGACCTCTGCAGGAGCGACCACTTCCCAATTATTCTTAATTGCGGGGGGGCATCTCCCGTAGAGCGAGAGAGGAGCTGGCGGCTTCGTAAAGCCGACTGGCCCACCTTCCAGACGCTATGTCGCGAGGAGTTCACTCCAGACTATAGTGACATCGATGCCTTCACTGAGATCCTGAGATGGATCGCAGAGAAAACTGTTCTAAAGACCTCGGCAACACCCAAGCGTTTGACGCCTCCATGGATGGATGACGGCTGTAGGAGGGCTATTAAGGAACGAAAGAAAGCTCAGCGTAAATTCCACAGGAGACCGACTGCTGAAAATCTGGCGCTCTTTAGAATTAGTCGCGCTCGCAGAACAATCAAAGAAGCACGGAGGCAGTGCTGGAGACAATTTGTTTCTAGCATCACCATGCGCACACCGTTGGGCAAAGTGTGGACAGTGATCAGGAGAATCAAACAAAGGGGAGGTGATTCTTCTGTAGTCCAGCACTTGAAACACAACGGCACCATTCTCACATCACTCGACGAAATAAGTGAAGAATTGCTGCTGCTGTAAAGCGGGGGGGTCTCCTGTAGTCTTTTCGTGGATGACTTTGTTCTATATTACAGCGGTGCTAACATGAATGTCATAGAGAGACAGCTACAACTAAGCATAAATGGGATCCATCGATGGTCAGTTCTGAACGGATTCAAATTTTCCAAGACCAAAACAGTCTGCATGCACTTCTGCCTGCTGCATAGAATGCATGCGGAACCGGTGCTGGCCCTTGATGGGGATACCATTAAAGTCATTGAGAAAACCAAATTTCTGGGCCTCATTCTCGACGCAAAACTGTCTTTCGTGCCACATATAAAGTACCTGAAAACAAGATGCCTGAAAGCGCTAGATATTCTGAGGGTGCTGTCCAGCTCAGAGTGGGGAGCGGACAGAGATGTTCTGCTCTCCGTGTACAGAACCTTGGTTCGGTCACGAGTGGATTACGGCAGCATAGTATATGGTTCCGCAAGGAAATCATATATTGGGCTGCTAGACACGATCCACCACCAGGGACTGCGCCTGGCCCTTGGGGCCTTCCGCACCTCACCGGTTCAGAGCCTCTACGTCGAAGCCAATGAACCATCACTTAACAACAGGAGAATCAAACTGGCCATGCAATATGTAGTCAAGATAAAAACTAATGCATTGAATCCTGCACACAATTGTCTATTCGAGCAACATGACGAATCCAGGTATGAAGCCAGGCCGAATTACATCCGGCCACTGAGGCTCCGAATGAAACCTCATTTGGAGGCCTTGGGCGTGGATTTGGACGTGTTGGAGGATGCCAAAGTCCCAGAACATCCCCCGTGGTCGTTGAGAAAGCCATCGGTTATCCTCCGACTCACGGAACTGAGGAAGTCTGGGACACATCCACTCGAGTACCAAGGACTGCATGCAGAGATTCAAGGCCAGTTTGCAGACCACCTCTCCATATACACTGATGGTTCGAAAGACCAAAGCCGGGTAGCTGCTGCGGCAGTCTGCCGACGGGAAAAATTTGGCGTACGCTTGCCCGATCAGAGCTCGATTTTCACTGCGGAAGCCCGAGCACTCCTTCTCACGTTGTAGTGTATCGAGGTATCCAACCACACTAACTATGTTATATACAGTGATTTGTTCTCTTGCCTCCTGGCTGTTGCTGTACTGAAAACGAATCACCCTATTCTAGCAACGGTCATTTATAAAATGAACCAACTGGCAACGGATGGGTATGACATCCACCTGTGCTGGGTGCCTGGCCATGCCGGCATACAAGGAAACAAACGAGCTGATCGGGGTGCGAAGAAGGCCCTGAACTGTGATCTTGAACTGTGTCTGATCCCTCACTCTGATCTGAAACCACTAATAGCCACCCACATAAAATCCAAACGGCAACATGAGTGGGATGAAAACATTAATAAACTTAAAGAAATTGAACCATCTGTGGGAAAACCACTACAGACTCATGTGGGAGGTCGGCGGGACCAAGTGGTCCTTAGCCGCTGCCTTATTGGCCACTCGTGGCTTAAACATGCTTTTCTGCTCGAGGGGGAACCTCCCCATGTATGTATTGGGTGTCAGTCCCCGCTGACACTCAAACACATTTGACTAAGTTGCGTTGATTTGTTGGCCCTGCGCCAACAATTCTACACTGCAGACAGTATGCGTGTCCTTTTTACTAAAGTAAAACAAGAAAATTTTTTAGCCTTTTTGAGGGCAGCTGGACTGTACCACCTCATATAGTTGACTAAATAAATTCTATCAATTATTAATAAAACTTCTTTTTCTATGGGAATTTGTTTCCCTTGACCACAAATATATGATTGTGAGCTTTCTAATTTAATGAGTGTCTATTGGCACATAATTGATTGTCTGCTTTTACATGTAAAAGCGATGGTTTGAAAAAAACCCCACATTTCTCGCCGTGAATATGGCCTATGCTGCCGACACGGCCTGTAAATTATAGTTGTACACTATTTCAATCCAAATAGCTATTAAGGCTACTTGTTAACTGATCAACAGACGCTTCTGTTATTCTGGGTCTAACGTCCTAACCATTAAACTATCTCGACCCCCTGGCACATTCTATCTGTGTAAGTGGCATTTCACCTGAACAGGTCAGTGCACCTCGTTATACTTGTTTCCCTGAAATTGTAACTTTCATAATGAAAATTACAAAAACTGACCAGCTATTTAAATATCCACAGGTTCCTGAATACTTTGAAAGCCATAACGATGACACTGTACCAGTCTGTCAACTCAATCGTAGCCATTACTCTCCTGATCGGCATCCTCATGTGTATCCTTTTTGTATTTACACTTACAAAGTTACATAATGTACACAGTACTTGTTTATTTAAATATATATTATGTATTTATTACATATAATATTTATATTATGACAGGTACTTCCCCTCTATTGTATATATATATATATATATTTATATATATATATATCTATACATATATATATATACAGTTCAGGCACAAAATCCTGTAAATGCCAATCCAAATAGTGAGATAAAAATTTGTCTCAAACCTTCAAAAGATTCATTTTTTACATTCCTATTTTGTGTTCATTTCTCCATAACCATTTCATCACAAGCAAAGTGGAATTAATTAGAATTATAATTAGCTTCAAACCAAAAAACTTTTATTTTGATTGAATTTCTGGATATATGTATATTTTACCTCGGTACTAAGCCTCTGGCTACTCGTAGCCCAGGGAGAAGGAAGCACATCCGTATCCAGCAATTAGCATAATCTACTCACAACAGGAGGACGTTTGTTGAGTAGCTCCTGCAGTTTTCTACATTATCGACTGAACCAACCAGGTTAGTTTCATTTTTGATGGCATACTTTGGTATGGTTTATGTTAGCAGTCATTTATTTCAAGTTTGGGAACTTGAATGTGATTTTTAAACTTAATTGCAGGTAATTGGTGATGTGGTGTAACATTGTTAGAACAATGCCGCCATTGTTCTTTTGTTTTATGCCGTCCAATGCCGAACGGAGAGATGTTTGTTTGGAGCCACTAACATCGTTAGGATTTATTCCTGGGTTTCGTAAGACTCCCCAATTTTTTTTGAGGCGTACCTCCGAGCCCTGTAGTATTTTCGGCAATTTGTTGGCCATTAAAACCACAGGTGGGAGAAGTTTATTGGACAGAGTCTGGGAGGGTACCACTACACTGGTCCCTACCCCTCTTTTTGTATATATATATGAAGAGTTCAGGCGCAAAACCCTGTAAATGCCAATCCAGAAACTGAATAAAAGTAAAACATGTTTACTATATATATATATATATATTTCACCTCGTCCCCTAGCCTCCTGGCTAATTATAGCACAGGGAGATGTAGCGCTTCCTGTTGACCAATTTGCGTTTCCAACTCACCGAGTACGGTCGCAGGAAAGGTGAGCAGCGAGTTTTCTTTATCAAACTCTCTTTTTGCCTTATGCTTTTGGTTTTCTTCTGGCAAATAAAACCCTAATTCCATCAGGGTTAACCAGAGGTAGTTATTTCATTAACAACTACTCACATTTACACAAAATTTATCGGTCAAATAGCCGGGGTATGGTAACCGACGGTGTTGTCTATCCAAGGCGCTGCCACACTAGCCTACGGCCGGACACTACAACAAAAGACCATGCGCCTGCCAGCGCCAGTCCCTCAAGGGGTGGTCTATTACATGCCAATTATTAAGCTAATATGGTTTAAGTTCTATTATAGAACTCTTGGCATATATATATATAAAAGCTTGGGTAGTGAAAACTACATTGGCAACCGAGCTCAAGAGGGATAGGCTCCTCAGCAGAGTTATGCAGAGATGCTGCGTACACTGGTGCCACACACATATATATATATATCTTTATATATTTATATATATATATATCAGTCTTACCCGTAATTATTATTTACGCTAAAATAAAGCAGTAGATTAATTAACAATTAATTTATATGACAATGGCATGGTGAATAATTGTCATTAATTCATAAGCGTGCCATGCTAGCAAAATTAGGTTCTAATTTTTATTAAAGTTACATGCATTACGGCAAATGGGTAATAGAAGTCGCTGTCATATCATTTGCAGATGGCGACTAGACAAACGCAGCAGTGAAGACCGGTTGCAAAACCACGTGAGTCAGTCGTCAGTCAACGTGAGTCAGACGGACACACAGCCAGAAACAACTAGGTCAACTAGAGGTGACGGAACAGCTGAGGCTATTTCGGGCAATGGTGGGGCACAGAGGGCAGGCTTAGACCCGGATCTCCATGCGCACCTCAATGAACTACTTGAGTGGAAATTCCAACAACAAATGGAGTTGACCCAGAAGCACACATGCACAGCGGACTGGACACACGATGTGTCCGATAGTGACACAGATGAGGTCAGGTCAGTTGACTCACAACAATCAGCATTGCCGTGTGTTCCTGTGAAAAGTAAAAAGAAGAAAAAGAGAGCGAAAAATGATTCAGACACTTTGTCTGTTTCTGAGTCAGGATTATCAGAGGGTGATAGGTACCAGAGGAGTAAAGTAACTTCAAAGAAGATTAAGAAGCATAAGAAATCTAAGAAGAAAAATTCTTCTACATAAGATTCATCTGAATCTTCATTCCTATCATCAGACGCTAAGGCAGAGGGGGTGATGGAGAAGATACTGGCTAAGGCAGCCAAAAAGAAGAGAATTGATCCTCATAATTCGGTAAGAGTAAGATCATTGCTAAGAACAGCTCTTGATGGTCATTTTGATATGTTTAAACCGACCGAGATCATTAGCCAGGGTGCGGAGAAATACACTGGCATTAAAGGTGTGAAAGAATCCTTCTTGCGTGACATGGATTAAAATGTTATCATGATGGATCAAATGAAACGTTGTGAACATATGTTGCATATCATGCAGTCATCTGTCCTGTCTGCGATGGCCATGATTGTGCCGGTAGCAAACCGAATGGCTAACAAAAATAAATTCACTACGTTGGCAGCAGGCATGTATGATGGACTGGAACTCTTAGCAGCAACTAGTATACAACTTATTACGCCACGCTTCGAAGAATGTCTACAAAGGTGTCACAACCGATGCAGGCAAGAAAGTGACCAGATCCAAGCGGGTCAAGGATAACAAGGGCAAAGAGTTCACGCTCTTTATGGCTCCAAAACCGATCAAGGGGAAGATTTGGGATAAGACCTTGACGTATGGAGGATAGCTCCAGAATTTGCTTAAGAAAGCAGAATCAGGTACCAAGTATAGCAAACAGATGGGTACCAAATGCAAAGCTGAAGACAATGCTTCAAGACCAAGCGAAAGCGAGGTGAGCAGCCGAAGAGAGGTGCGTTCAGAGGTGGCAGAGAGGCGTTCGGACCAATGGGCCCGGCGTTCCGAGGTCATTCACAGAGGAACCTCTTTCATTGCAACTTCGGCAGACCACCTGTGGCTCAAGGAAGGCCGCATGGTTTCGCGAGAAGGGGAGCCAGATAGAGCCAGTGCCTACTCCTCCAGATCAGGAAAATCTGGTAAACAACATTTTTATTGCGGGAAATGTAACTAACTGTCAAGAATTTTGGTCCAAAATTACTACTTCGGCAGAAGTTCTAGGGGTTGTAAAAGGGGTGAAAATTCCTTTTAACCAAATTCCTACACAAAAACGAGCACCGAAACCTTATAAGTTTTCAGAAGAAGATAAAATTAAAGTAAATAAGGAAATTAATAATTTTCTTTCACACAAAATTATCGAAAAGGCGAGTCATGTTAATGGAGAATTCATCTCCAACATTTTCCTTAGAAACAAGCCGAATAGTGATTCCAGAGTAATCTTGGATCTTACTAAGCTCAATAAACAAGTAATGTACCAACATTTCAAAATGTTTTCATTAGAGACAGCACTGGATCTAACAATGCAAAATGCTTGGATGGGCACAATTGATTTAAAACATGCTTATTATTCCGTTTCAATAGATAAAGAATTGAGGAAATTCCTAAGGTTTAGTTGGCAGGGCCAACTTTATGAATTCACATGTATGCCAAATGGGTTAGTGGTTTGCCCGCGTGATTTCACTAAATTATTGAAGCCCATTTACGCAAGGTTAAGTGAGCAAGGGGGTTGTATCCTTCCCCATCATAGACGATTCGTTCATAATTGCTAAAACAGAGGCAGAGTGCCGCTCGGCCTTGAAACCTACTCAGCAATGATTTGATCCAAGCGGGGTTTTGCCTCAATCAGAGTAAATCTTTACTCAAACCTTCACAAAAAGTAAAATTTCTGGGGTTTTATCTTGATACAAGGTCGATGGAGGTTTCATTGACAGAAGATAAAATTAGCAAGTTCTTGGACTTTGCCAAATTTGTCATTTCTGCATAGAAAGAAAATAAAAATTAGGAAAGTAGCCGCAATTATTGGTGTTATGAAAGCCTATTCACAAGGTTTAAAGTATGCTCGAGCACACAGTAAATCCCTCGAGTTGATACAAAAATAAAGCACTCAAACTACCGAAAGGTAATTTCGATAGAAATATGATAATCTCAGAGCAAGGTCTAGAGGATATCAGGTGGTGGCTAAACAACATTAACGGTTTGCCTCAAAAGATGCAGTTAGACGAAGCAGAGCTAAAAGTCTCCACAGACGCCTCATTAGAGGGCTGGGGAGCCCAACAGGGCCAAACAGATACTGGAGGCAGATGGTTATTGTCGGCAGAAGATGATCACATTAATGTACTAGAATTAAAAGCCATCTACTTGGGCTTGAGAAGTCTGGCCAAGACAGACAACACTCATGTTAAGTCATTTACTGATAATAACACAGCACTAGCCTATGTAAAGAGAATGGGGGGAACTAGAGCACCCAGGTGTAACAAAATTGCCAAAATGATTTGGGATTGGGCGGAATCCAAAAACACCTGGTTAACGATTCAATACATACCAACCAAAGAAAATGTAGCAGCCGACAGAAGAAGTAGGAAATTTCATGACCACTCAGAGTGGAGCCTTTCACAAAAGTTATTTGAACAAATTTGTGATATTTGGAGAACACCTGAAATTGACTTTTTCGCTTCACGGAGAAATCGTAAACTCCCTAGATATGTCTCCTGGCACCCCGAACCGGAGTCTTGGAGAAGGGATGCTTTCAGCTTCAATTGGGGTAAACATTTCCTTTATGCTTTTCCTCCATTCAGCATGGTGGGAAGAGTGGCTCGGAAGCTGTACAGGGACGGAGTCTTGGAGATTCTGGTGACGCCTATGTGGACAACTCAACCATGGCTGTCAGCAGCGCGATGCTGGGCGAAGCAGGGCATCAGCTTCCAAGGGGCTCCAAACAACCTGGCACACAGCGGACCGCTAACCGCAAAGGGCGACGTCAGTTCCATCCCCTTGGCGACATTCCTATTCTGAGGAAACATTTGGAACCATACAGTATAGATAAAGTCACTTTGCAGAGACTTCTCTCATCAGCTGGGAGAAAAGGAACTTATTCAGCTTTATGCACACTATATCAAAAAGTGGCAGTTATTTTGCTTAATTGATAATTGGAGCAATTAATATGGCGCGGTGCGCTCTGTCCATTGTATTACCGAGAATAGGTATATGAATGCAATCCACCAAAACCCAAATACTCCAGATTTTGGGATGGTTCACTAGTATTTAAATTGTTTAAAAGTTGGCCAAACAAAAAAGATCTAAATCTGTGCGATTTGGGATTTAAGGTGGTGGTGCTGATCCTTCTCATCACAGGACACAGAGGTCAGACAGTGTTAGCATTAAGCTTAGATAAGATAGACATTTTGAATGAAGAAATAAGTAAACTCTTAAAATATAACAGGATAGGAGACCCTTTGTCATCAGTAACACTGACAGCTTTTCATGAAAATAGAAGCTGTGTGTAGTAAGAGCCATTAAGGCTTACATCTCCCGTACCAAGGACTTGAGAAAGAACAATCAGCTACTATTGAAGTACATTAAACCGCACGGGCCCATCTCAAGGGACTCACTTTCAAGATGGACATTAAGGACACTCTCCATTGCGGGCATTGACACTAAGAAATATGCACCACACTCTACCAGAGGAGCAGTAGCCTCTAAAGCAAGAGGCCTAGGTATATCGATTAAGACCATCCTTGCAAATGCAGGATGGAAAACTGCTGTGGCATTTGCCAAACATTACAATAAGAAAGCAGAGAAGCAAAATATGGCTTCTATGCTACTTAAGAAATAAGATTGTTTTGAAAAATAGAACTTGCTGAAATAATGACTTGTAAACATCTCCCTGTGCTAAAATTAGCCAGGAGGCTAGGGGACGAGGTGAAATAGAAAAATTATGTGAGACTTACCTGGGTATAGTAGAAACATAATTGTTGTTTTACCGAGTCCTATAGCCTCACCTTGTTATAGTATAGTTCCCACCCACCCTAACCCTTGGGAATGACACTGAGGTATATAGTTAAAGGCAATAACAAGAAAACAAGATAATAATAATAATAACATAATTTCGGTAGGTTGGGTAAAGATTGGTCGACAGGAAGTGCACCAGGGCAGCGCTCAGGGTGCACCTCGGAGGTGCCTCAGAGACGGCTCTGTGACGTCTTTTGGCCTATTTGCGTTCAGGGTGTGCCCCGGACGCGCTCGGAGATGTCTCTGCTTTTCAGGTAGAAGGCAATAAGCGCCTCCAAAATGGTCGGTGAATTCAGTGGTTTCAGCGAATCGGAGCTGTTCTTTTCAATTGTAAATGGCTGCACTCTATGGAGGCCGCCATTTTCGAAGCACCCGACAGCTAAAGTCGTTCAGACTAGCGTGACGTCCATAATATCTCTGAGGCACCTCCGAGGCGTACCTTGAACGCAGCGCAGATACTACAAATCTGACCTAGATATAGACAAATATGCTGCCACACTGCAATAACTTCCCTGTAGGTGGCAGTTCTGGACTGATCAAGACATACGCTGTCAACACACGCCAGATGGCGCCATTCCAATCTGCTTCTACAATGTTTAAACCGAAAGTTGCACGGGGCCTTTCTATATTGCTGCAGTTTTGCAGCCAGTAACCGTCGTAAGGTTACGACCCCCCCCCCCCCCAAAAGCTAAGTTGTGCACGCGATAATGCACACGCGTCCATTGGCAAATTGCTGTAGGCATCATTCAGTTGCCTGAATTAATTCTAGAACGGAATGACCAAATGATTTGAGCGTCTACTTTGCCCCTTTTGGTAGGGCTGGATTCGAGCATATGGGTTCGAATCCTGGACGAGTTAAAAAGAAAAAGTCATAAACATTGATTCTAGTTCAAAGTTGCAACTAACGAAAGTGTAGTGCTACTAGTAGTACTATGTTTATCTCATGGGTACCCTCATTCAAAATCTTGATCAGAAAAATATGTATCTGTATCTTTATGATGGGCATAGCTAAATCGGAAAATATATGTATTATTAATGTATTATGAGTGGCGATATAATTGTGTGTTCATCACATTTCATAATATTCATTATATTCCCTACATTTCTTCCTATTCCCTAATAACCATAATGTTCCCCGATATTCTTTATATTCCCTAGTATTCATGGATATTTCATAAAACCATAATACAGTAAAACCTCTCTGACCGACCACCTCCACAGATCGACCACTCCCCTATATCGATCGATTTATTTGTGTGCCAAGACTATTATTGTAATTGTATTCTAACTCCCTAAACCGACCACCTCCCTAAATGGACGACTTAAAGTCGGTCCCATGGTCGGTCGATTTAGCGAGGTTTGACAATATTCCGTAATATTAATAATATTGGAGAATATTCATAATATTCACTAATATTGATGACTATCCCAATATTGGAGTATTTTCCATTGTATTATATTGTATCACCATTGTGTAATAACTATAGAATATACTTATAGTTTCAAGCCATTGGGAGTTTTAATCGTCCTTTTATATATATGCGGATGTAATTTTCAAGAATAACAAGTAAATGACCTGCCAACCATTATGATTTCTACAGAATCATTACGATTTTCTTCCCTCATTATGCCATTACACCAGTACTCTGAAACATTGCGATAAATCCTCAATTTCCGCACTTATATACGCACTTATATATGTATATATATATATATATATATATATATATATTTTACCTCGGTACTATGCCTCTGGCTACTCGTAGCCCAGGGAGAAGGAAGCACATCCGGGTCCAGCAATTAGCATAATCAGCTCACAGCAGGACTTCTTGTGAGCAGCTCCGGCAGTTTTTCTACATTTACTACAAAACCAGATAGGTTAGTATCTTTCAAACTTGATATGTTGGCTTAGTTCATGTTAGCATTCACATACAAAGTTTTTTGAAACTTTTTGGCAAGTTATTACTGTTTACAGCTTAGTTTCGATCGTTTGACATGACCGTTAGGACAATGCCTCCGTTGTTCGGTTATTAAAAAAGCCACCCGTTGCTGAACGGAGATATATTTGGCAGGAGCCGGTTACATCGCTAGGGATTTATTCCCTGGGTTTATTTAAGATTCCCCATTTGTTATTCTCGTTAAGGCGTACCTCCGAGTCCTATAGTATTTTCTTCAACTTGTTGGCGAGGAAAGCCACAGGTGGGAGAAGTTTATAGGTACTTAGAGTGTGGAAGGGTACCGCTACACTGGTCCCTCCCCCTCGTTTGGATCGGTTGGTTACCCATACTGTCATCCTGCGACTGTCTATTAGCCATACGCTTGCATTAAAAACCTTTTTAACGGCATAAATACACACCTAGTATAATTATACTATAATTCATGACGCCGGAGACAGATATAGTGCACCAACAGTTTATTAGCACGAGAACAGTGGGGCGGGGGGTCTTACATCAGAAGCCGCTGAACTGGGTAACTACATCATAAATAACGTCGGCGATAACCTACCTATACAGTCTCTATACTGAAGGTAACATGGCTTCAGGAGAGTTCTTAGCCGGTGCAATAACAGCCACACCCACTTAAAGTGTCTGAGAAAGTCAGGTTTGGAGTTGGTATGTCAGAGGTTTAGGTTATGCTACAACAGAAGTCAACGTTGGCGAAAATCTACCTATACACTCTCTGTACTGAAGGTAACATGGCTTCAGGATAATTCTTAACTGGTGCAATAACAGCCACACCCGTTTAAAGTTGAAATGATCAAGTTTGAGTGGAATGTCAGAGGTTAAGTATCATGAGTTCAGGTTTGCTTAAGAAGAGTAACTTACAGTAATGACGGTAACACGGCTTCAGGAGGTATTAACCGCAGGAGTCGACAACCACCCCAACCTTAACGACTGAAAAAGGCAAGTTAACAGATTGTCATGTTGGGGATAGCAACTGCAGCCCAATAGCATCCACAACAACACCACACTGTACTGACGGAGACATGCCTCTCGGTAAGTCTTCACAGCGGCAAATTTCACTTCACCGACCCTACGTATCAGTCAAGATACCAAGCTAACAACTTATGACAGAGAAGACAAACTCCCTGTTCAGAGACAGTCCTAACAACGCGCATCTAAGTACGTCAGCACTTAAGAAGAAACCAGGTCACAAGATATCTTAGCAAACAGTAGCAGGTAATAATTTAATGTGTACGGTCAGAGCTCTGAGCCTCAACTCGGAAGTTCAATCTAAGACTTACCAAGAACATAGAAGCACCTCAGACACTCAACCAAATAAGGTTGAGAGTGTTTGAGGTGCTTTTGAGAACGCTGCCCGATCCACATACTGGTACAACGCATCAGATCTCCAGCGACCTACTTCTCTCACCCCTTCTTCTGTCGCACCTCCTTTAGCACTAGACTGAGCTACCCCTCTCCTCAGGATATGCAACGTCACAGAGTTGGGGAACTGATGTCCTGACAAGGTGAGCGCTAGGCGTAATGCTTTGGTCAGCATCGATGCTAACGGGGGGACACCACTCTTGTGCATGAATACGGGGTCGCTGGGACCGACCGACGTATGTCGTATATATCTCTTCCAGGCATGGACCGGGCAGCAAGGGGAGCCAGGAATGCATGGAAACTTCACTGAGAACCTGTCCCATCACAGTCTCGTCGTCTTAGTAGATCTGACCCTGATGTAGAGACTCTTCGCCCGTAACCGTACATCAGCACCCTTCAGAGCGAGGTCTGCGTCATCCGACCTCAGAGCAAAGAACAAGTTGGATTGACGTAAAAATGTAAAATACGCCACAAGCGTTGCGGCGATTAACACATATGTACAGTTTCCGGCCTTCTGGAATTCTTTTACTATATTTTTAATGTCCCCTACAGTTAACGGTGGAGCCTGTACTGGCTTGTGTACGCTTAATTTATATACCCCTTTTTCATTATATAAGCTAGATATGTATCAAAAGCTTCTACTCTTCCCTTATGCAGCAGTACCCACGTTCTGGCCCCACTTAGATAATTATTCACAGCGCCTGGTGATTTCAGTTTGTCTGCTAGATACCCTATATAACTTAATATGTCATTTCCCTTTGGTCTATACATGTCAACATTGTAACAAATTTGACATAGCAGTCCGCCTGAACTCTCTTATTCCTCCAAGATCCTAACGAGAGCCCTGCCTTAACCAACTCAAGCACTTTCCGTGACAGCTGAACGTGGTGACCTAGGAAGAGAGAGGCAAATAAAAAGACGAACTTCCTAGGTCACAGGGAGACAGTTACAGCTTAAGCAAATTGACAACAAACAGATGGTTCACAATCACCCTCTTTAGATTTCTATCACGACACTCCCTAGCAACCTTTTCACAACCCTCTTGTGAGCTACCACACCTACTGAGCAAATCCGCTAACACTAACTGTACCCCTGGCACGTGCTTCACCACTATCTCACACGTATGCTCCGCCGCGAATCGCCAGATTTCTCGGTCACAAGCACACAGAACCCTATCTCTACCGGCCCCAGAATCCAGCCCTACCTGGGAAGCCATATTGTCTGTGTTAATGACCACCCTGAAAGCTGCTACATGCTACATCTAAGGGGGTAAGCGCATGGAGCGCGGCAACCAAGTTAATTGCCTCCAGCTGGGCAATATGAAACTTTTCCCCCAACAGAGCAGTAGCGTTCTGCGAAATAGCACTCCTCTGAGAAAACCCCTCCACCCAGCAGGCAGGAGTCACACTCTAAGATCCACACTTTAACTGCCATGGGGCGTATCAACACCAAACCGTTAGACTGATCCGCGTAGTTCCTAAACCAACTGAGATCACCCATAACCTCCTCCGTAACAGAAATTCTACCACAGAAAGGGCTTGCCCTCAAGAAAGCTAGAATCCGGTTCATGAAGCGCCGTGCTGGGCACACACAACGGGACAGGAACTGTAGCTTACCCACTAGTTGCTGAATTGCCTTCCTAGTGACCCCTAAACCAACTGACCATGCATTACACAAGCCAACTATCTCCTCCAACTTAGTCTTAGCAATCTTAATCACCATACGCTGTGTATTAACCTTAAAGCCTAACCAGGTCAGTTCCACGGAAGGCGGAAAACATTTCTTCTCTGCTAAAGATAAACCCAGGACTCCGAGTAATGACACTAAGTAATCATAAGCCTCCCTCGCCCTAACCTCAGTAGCCTCCACCCCAACGAAATCGTCCAGGTAGCAGAGGCAAAAATAACCCGCCTCACGTAACAAGTACACCACTGCCCCAGTCGTCCGCGCACACGCCAGCGCTGATGTACGACAACCGAATGGCGGGGCAATGTCAAAATACAATTTACCTTCCGCTTGGATACCAAACAAAGGTACCGACAACGGACACGTACGGAGCTGTCGATACGCTCGTGACAGATCAACTGACCACAGGAAGGAACCCACACCCACATTAGTCACTTGTTTCGCCAGATCCAGAATACCTGGCAACTTAAAACTTAATTCTTCCCCTTGATATACCCCCCTCATGATCCCCGAATTCACACTATGTCCTCGAGGGTAGCTAAGATCTACGATAATCCACCTCTCCACTCTATCTTTCTTCGGGCGCATCATTAATGGGCTTATTTGACTCCACGGAGTGAACGGAGATTCCACATAAGGTCCCAGGAGTGCATGTATCTTGAGATCCAGACCTCATTCCCCCTCTTTTCTTTATGGTTTTGGAAGGTGGACACTGGAGGCTCATCTCCTACGAAATCCGCTGGCCACCCAAATTCTAGAAACTCCAGGATCATCTTAAGCTTGTAGTTAGCTAGCTTATCCCTCCAGACTGCTATAGCAAGGCGAGATGGCACTGGGATCCTTGCCCCCAAATAATTTGGTAAACCTGAACTGCGGACTTCACTATATAACTGCAAGTACTGGTCACCTGAGTCCACTATCGCAGAACGCACTACTGGCCAGAAACTCAACAGGTTGACCCTGTAATCAAAAGGGGAGATTAACCGACGGGACGTCTTCGTCCGCTCTGCATTGTCTTCGCCATCATCCACTAGCAGTAAAGCATCATCAACTACTGAAGTCAAACCAGAACCTTCAGGTGTGAAGTTAGTCGCACAAACCCCGAACGACTCATCTAACGTATCTAAAACAGTACCACTAGCGATGGAAGCATTGTGAATACCCAAGCCTACAAACTCACTGTCGAAGCCTGAAGTACCTGCTGCAGTAGCGTTGACTTCTACTGACGACCTCAAATCTTGAACGCAAACCAGGTTAACTGACTGGGCCCCCGGAAACCCCCGACGTCTTTTAGCTCTAGTCGCTGCATTATCCACATGCACCTGTGAGCCGTCTGTGACCCACTCAACGTCACCCAACTTAGCCAAAGCATTTGAACACCCGTATTTCCATCGACATATGCTTGTCAGCCTGAGGCTTTGCAACATCCGAGAAAACCAGTGTGCTGTCATCTAACCCTTTATTGTCGAACGCAGAGCCGGTTGCCAAAACCCCACAGGATCCACTTGATCTACTAACTTCCACCAAATTAACTCCAACGGACCCTCATACCTCATCATTAGTCTGTCGACTACCCCAACTGCTAAGGACCACTGGCACACTTAGGCTCCCCGACTCTCTAACCCGGTCATCGTCTTTTAACAAACTTAAATCAACCTGAAGCATCGCCGTCCCTGATTTTGGAATGGCCTCTCGGAGGCCTATACTGCAAAAACCTGCTTCTCAGTGGGAGAAATAGCCTCAGGACCGCCAAAACGATCCTGCACCCGCCGCTTGTTAAAACAATCTACCTCCCGATGGTAGTTCATTTTGCGAAATCTTTTGGCACACCAGCTACAACAATGGCAAAACTTAAGGGAAGGTCACCATGTGACCTGAAATAACTGCACGCCTCCCCTTTATTCCAAGAATCACACGGCACCCCATCCACTGAATCATTGAACTCTCTTCCGACCCAACCAGGTGTAGAACCCCCTTCACTCTTCTTCTCCTTTGTAGCCACAAGCCTAGACCCTACCGAAAAAACATCCCGCTGTATATCTTTTATTGTCGCTCTATCTTCCCAACCCCCTTCTAGTCTCCCGTCACTAATCATTGAGAATACTTTTTCAGACCAGAGTAGCACTGTGGGCCAGTCCCACACCGCCGCCATGTCCGCTATATCAACCATGTGTTGTCTAATATGTTTAACCGACCGTGCATGCAGACTGGGCTCATTCAACAACCTATTAATCGCGGAAATGTACTCAAACCAAGTTGCAGAGCCTAATGGCACAGACCCCATTACATCATTTCTAATGACAAATAAGTGCGGCAATAACCGTTTCTTACCCCACCTATTCTTTACACGGTGCTCTCTGCGCTTCAGGAATCTGCGGATGTCATCATTAGAGGAACCAGAAGACAACTCAGAAGCTGAGACATCCGAATCCGATTCACACGTAGCCAACTTCTGAAGCTTGCGACGTCGACGCCTGCCACGACGAGATTCTGGAGACGCCATCTTCCTCGTCCTGTTCCTTGAACCCATAGGTGGCGACACTGAGCCATCTGCGCATCCTCCAATCACCGGCGAGGGCGAGCGACTTGTACATAGCCGCTTCTTCCCAGATGGCGCCTGTGGTACTTGTGTATCTTCTGCCAATCTGCGTGTCGATGCAGCTTGCGCGGCCTTCAACGAAGACTTGATACTTTCCAGTTGATCAAACAATACTTTAGTGTTATCTTCCCAAAGTCTTTTAAGGGCTTTATCCAGGAAAGAGACTGTTACTGTTTCCTGATCCGAAGCGACATGATCAGCAGGCACAAACCCATCATAGGCCAGAGAGCTAGGGCCAGCCAAAGGCGAAAGACCAGACGCCTGGTCCGAAAGCTGAGATATTGTCGATATCTCCACACCCGAATTCTTCCTCTTCCACAGCAAAAAACCAAAACCTAAAGGTTTCTTGTTCAAACGACTAGCAAAAGCGTCAGAGCCTTACTTCCCAACGTTACAGCAGTGACTAGTCTTAACTAGGCTCGGCTGCCAGTAAAATTCTGTTTCCATAGTGAGCAAATGCTTCTACGCTGTGTATCCTAGCAACCTTGACAAAGTAGCAAGATTTTATCCTGGTACCTCGGCCCTGTCTCCAGTGTCGGGAAACCTAACCACTGGCTATTTGATTCGCCAGTCCCAGGAAAGTTAAGCAACGAGAGGAATTATCCTGGTACACCCGCACGGTCTCCAGCGTCATGAATTACTCATGTTACTAGCAACATGCACAATTATCAGTGTGCTATTCAGCCTAAGACAATACCTAATCATTGTTTTCGTTTTTACTCACAGTCTCGGAGCCATGGTTACGAAGCGGAGTAAGGCAGAGGCATCTCATGCACTCAGTGCTGATGAAGACGGCACACTGCCGGCATGGGTACAAAGGTCGCCATCGCCAGAACAAAGAGATTCTGAGGAGGCGGGGAGGGGGTACGATCCCAGCCCGGCTGATCTAGACAGAAAAAGCGGACTAAGGTCCCGTTGGACTCAAATGAATCTGATTTGGAGGATCTGTCAGAAGATCAGGCCTCAACTGACGACGAGTCAGAGGAGGAGGTATTTGTGTCGAGGGCCTGCAAAAAGAAGCCCTTGGTGAAGAAGAGCAAGAAGAAGACCAAGAAGCGGAGGAAACACAAATCTTCCTCCTCTGACTCTTTGTCAGACTCTTCAACGACGAGCTCTGACTCAGATACCAAACGCATGGGCAAATACGCTAAATCGTGTGGAAAGGAAACGAAGAAGTGCAAGGTGCCGAGGCGCAAAAAGATCCACATCACGACACTTATGAGAAAGACCATTCAGGGGCACTTCAACACCTTTAAGGTATTCATCAAGATGGCCGAGAAATTTACGGGGATCAGAGCAATCCGGGAATCTGCCATCAAGGAGATAGATCCGGAGGTGCAGCTCAGCGAGGAGCGTAAAAAGTTTGAGGCGGCTCTACATACAGTACATAAAGGGATACTCTCGGTGCTGACAGCCATCACGCCCATAGCGAACAGGATGATGGCAGAGAACAAGTTCTCATCACTTTGTGAGGACATGCATGGGGGGATTGCTTTGCTTACAGCAACAAGCAACTTCCTCTTCTACAGGAGGTTCGAGAATGTTTTCAAGGTGGTCTGCACTGACGCAGGCAAAGAGGTGGCTCGGTCCAAGAAAATCACGGACACCGATGGGAAGGAATACACACTATTCCTTGCACCAAAGTGCATCAAGTGAAAGCCACTAGACAAAACCAAGATGTTTGGCGGTCAGCTCCAGTACTTGTTTAAACAAGCGGAGACCAGTTCCAAGTGCGGGAAACACATGGAAACGGACAAAAAGAAGTCGTCGGATGCCAATCCCAACCGCTTCAAGAAGCTGAGGCAGGATTTTCGAAACCGACAAACCGGCCAACGAGGAGGCCGGTTCAGGACAAACTTCAGCTTCCAGGCCAGTGGAAGGGGCCAGAGGCAGTCGTTCGGCTGGAACCTCAGGAACAGGCCCTTCAAGAAGGAGTTCAATGCCCAGAAGCCGTTCCCCCGCCCAGGGAACAAATAGAAGTCATGACTCAAACACCAGTAAACAATACATTCCAAGCTGGTAATCTCAATAACTGTCTTTCGGAATGGAATAAAGTTACAGATAACTTACCTATCCTTAGCCTAGCCGAAGGGGTAAGGATCCCATTGATAGAAGAACCTATTCAGAATAGTATGCCTTTCCCTTACCGATTTCACGGTTCAGAACGTGAAGCATTAGACAATCAAGTACTTAAGTTTTGCGAAAAAGGCATTATAGAACCAGCACTACACATTGCTGGGGAATTCATATCCAATATTTTCTTAAGACCGAAACCAAATGGTGACTTTAGACTAATTTTAGATCTAACTTTATTTAACAAATTCATAGAATACAAACATTTAAAAATGTTTTCGTTAAACACAGCAAGAGACTTAGCCACACAAGGCACCTGGCTAGCCAGCATTGATCTTAAAGATGCATACTACACAGTACCCATGTACAAACATGATCGGAAGTATCTAAGATTCTGTTGGAACGGCAAACTTTATGAGTTCACTTGTATGCTGAATGGACTGGCCTGCTGTCCACGCATTTTCACAAGGTTATTTAAACCGATTTTTTACCTGATGGCTAGGAAAGGACATCATGTTTCCATACATTGATGATTCATTTATTGTCGCGCAAACACAACAACATTGCCAAATAGCAGTAGACAAATTATGTGAAACATTTACAAAATTACATGATTGATTGGTGGTTTCTTTACGCCGTGTCGGCAGCATAGGCCATATTCACGGTGAGAATTGTTTGTTTTTTATTCAACCATCGCCTTTACATATAATGTAAAAGCATACAATCAATTATGTGTCAATAGATACTTATGAATTTTTAAAAGCGCACAATCATATAATTAAATAAAATAGATGAAAGAATTAATCGATAAAAAATGTTTTAATGAACTATATGAGGTGGTACAGACCAGCTGGCCTCAAAAAGGCTAAAATGTCTTCTTGTTTTACTTTAGTAAATAGGTCATGCATGCTTTTTGCAGTGTAAAATTGTTGGCGCAGTGCCATCAAATCGACACAGTTTAGTAAAATGTGATTGACTGAAACTAAATCAGTACTAATGCCAACAAACAAATTAAAATTTCTGGGTTTCTTTATTGACACCACAGAAATGACCATTTCATTAACAGAACAAAAAGTTGACAAATTCAGAACAACAGCAAATCAATTACTACAATTGAACAAACCAAATATACGACAATTAGCAGTGTTGATAGGAATAATGATAGCCTACACACCAGCTATTCTGTATGGCAAGGCTCATATCAAATCTTTAGAGATAGATACAAACTTGGCACTGGCACCCACAAAAGGAAACTGAAGGCCAAAATGATATAATCTGGTGGCTTTCACACATTAACAACTCACCCAACCCTATTATGATGGGAGAGCCTAACACTACGGTTGCAACAGACGCTTCATTGGAAGGCTGGGAGGCCCATAGAGACCAACAGGCAACAGGTGGCTGTTGGAATGAAGATGAAATCTCCAAACACATCAATGTGTTAGAGGTTAGAGCCATTTTTCTAGGACTCCACATATTGATTCACATCCTTAAAAATCATGTAAGAGTTCTAACAGATAACACAACAGCTATGACTTACATTCGGACTCATTCCAAACCATGTAACAATCTGGCTAAACTCATTTGGGATTGGGCATAGAAACACAAAATATGGCTAACCGTAGCACATATTCCAGGCAGCCAAAACACTTTGGCTGACAGGAAAAGCCAACACTTCCACAACCATTTAGAATGGTCATTGAATCACAATATTTTCGACAACATTTGTCACAAATGGGGCAAGCCAGATATTGATCTCTTCGCATCACGCAATAACAACAAGTTATCAAAATATGTGTCTTGGCATCCAGAGCCAGAAGCCTGTAGAGTAGATGCATTCTCATTAATTTGAAATAATAAGTTCTATTAGATATTCCTCAAAGGTGACGGAATCACAAATACCACAAAAATCACAATCACAAGTCTTAGCGTTGATACACGAAACCCACCAAGGCATTACAAAGAGCAAACAATTAGCGAGAGATTACATTTTTAGGCCAGGCCTGCAAGGGCAAATAGAAGACATGATATTGCGTTGCACGATATGCCAGAAATTCCAAAGCAGACAACAAAAAGAACCACGACATCCACACTAGATTCCGAATGACCTGTACGAAAAGGTAGGAGCAGACTTATTTTACGTAGACAACAGGACATTTCTCGTAGTAGTTGAGTATTACAGTAAATACCCAGAAGTAACAGAGTTACCCATAACTACGAGCATACAAACGATAGACGCATTAAAGCAGCACTTTTGTAGACATGGCATTCCCAGACCGGTTGTCTCTGACAATGGGCCCCAATTTTTGAGTCAGAAGTATAGAAACTTGGCAACCGAATACGGTTTCCAAACTGCATTTTCAAACCCACGCTTCCCCCAGAGCAACGGACAGGCAGAGCGCCACGTGCAAACAATAAAAAAAATGATTAAAAAAGCAATACTAGAAGACAAAGACTATCACATTTCATTACTAAACTACCGCAACACACCCTTAACAGGCATAGATGCCTCAGCGGCACAGCTGCTGATGAACAGAAGACTCTGATGCAAAATACCAGTCACCAAGAAACAATTGAAATCTACATTACAAAGCTATAAGCATCAGCAAATAACAAAAATACAACAGATACAACAAAAATAATATGACATGCACGCTGGCAAACAACACCCAAAGTTAGCCATAGACGAACAAGTCTGATACTAACTCACATGGGGCGCTGGGGACGATAACCCAAAGAAGCGAAACGAACGACAGAGATTACAGCATATGTAATGACCGACGGAAAACAGTAAAAAGAAATCGCTGTCACATAGTCAAATCAAAACACACTGATCAAACTGCTGTACACCAACAACCAGAAATAGCTGACCCACCTACATCACCGCCAGTCAGAGTGTCCAGCTTTGGACGGGGGATAAAACCGTTAATACGACTAGATCTATAAGAAACACAGAAGATATTGAATCATTCAAAATAACGAACATCCGATTGGATTATCCAGGAGATCATTAAAAATAAAATTAAGAATTAAATTGCTACAACATTGTTAGAATTAAGTGACAACATAAACCTCACTATCAGATAATTGGTCAAACAAATCAAATAATACAATACTATGTTAGAATAAGCCTAGGTTTAAGTTTACAAAAACTTGATAGAGTATCTATACAACGTTAAAAACAAAATCAAATTCAAGAATTTAAAGAATTGTTACATTGTTAGAATTCAGTATCTCAAACCTTTATTATTTCTCATAACATTAAATTGTTATCAAATGGACAAGGATACAAAACGGAAAATCTGCATAACTGCAGCGATTGTATGAACAAGGACTTTCATACCACAGACTATGATAACGAGTTCATGTGGAGAACCGGAATGCGACATCGCAGCCAAAGCTTTATCTGTTAGCCTTAAGGGTCATTAGGGCCACAATTACTCATTGTCGGAAAAGGGAGGATGTAAGGTAGGCGTATACCGCTGGTTACCGGCGGTTAAGAGGAACCAGACCAGAACCAGCTCATGGGTGGAAGTCGTAAATAAAGCACTTGATACACAGACGCCGTGGCATTCAGTCAATCCTTTACAGGTCAAGAAAATCCTTGCACGTGCTGGGTGGAAGATGGCTAGATCGTTTGCAAAACATTACAAAAAATGACTAGAAAAATCAAGCAGCCTGGTGACACACCTGCTCACCATCTCAGGACAGGTGATAAACAAAATTTAAAATATGTACTCATATATATATCGTATGGTTACAAAATACATAGTATGGTATAAAAGGATAAACAATGAGATTACGTAAAAGTCTCCCTCAGCTATGAATAGCCAGATGCGTAGTATCGGGGTAAAATAGTATAGTTATGCGAGTCTTACCTAGGTACAGATGATGGATAACTGGTGTTTTCCCGAGGTACTAACCTCAGATAGTCGTGGGACCACCAACCCTACCCTACCACGACTATCATATTTCGCTGGAACCAATTTGAAAACACAATAAGTATCCATATAAAGTTAAAATATTTTTTATCCTAAAAAGTATGTAAAAGATTGCTGGACCCGGATGTGCTTCCTTCTCCCTGACCCACGACTATCTGAGGCTAGTACCTCGGGAAAACACCAGTTATCCATCATCTGTACCCAGGTAAGATTTGTACAACTTTACTATTTGCACATATATATACACACATATATATGCATATATGTGAGTGACTGAATGCTTATATGCATATGAAGAGCTCTTTTCCAAAATGCGATTAGTGCTGGTCGAAAAAATGAGTTTGCAATCCCAGTGCCGGGTTTGTGGATGATGTTTTGGAGATGAAGTCTTCATATAAATTTATATTATGAAGAGCTATATATATGAAGAGCTCTTTTCCAAAGCATGATCTACAAGCTTGGCATTGGCATTGCAAGGACATTTATTGGATTGGTGCTTATCACGTTTTGGAAAAGATCTCTTCATATGTCATTGAGGGCGTTTTTGCAAATGAAGGATAACAAGCCTCAAACACACACTTCTGCCATTCAAAGGCTAGGGTGATACCCATTAGGCTCTCTTGACCACAAATCTCAAATGAAAATGTGCTATCTGCACAATATGTCACAATTCACCCAATATGTAACAATTCGCGTGAAAAAGATTACATTTTCAAATGTTGCAAGCTATGCATCATTGACAATTAATCAGATATCTTTGCTGTTATCGGGAGGTCCCTCTATGCCAAGGCAGACCCTAAACACTTCGGTAGTTTGGTGGCCACTTTATTCACACTGTTTGAGTTTCTCACACTGGACGACTGGTTTGAGGTTTACCAGGCGGTCATAAAAAACGATCCAGGTAATTACACATCATGCATTTTGTGAACAATTAAATATAACTGAATTTGATTACATTTGTAATAGATTATTGTCTATAGCACTGCTGCTGAATGGTTATAAATGTAATTTATTTTAATTCAAATATTTGTTTCTTACACATTTTCTTAAAGCTGCAAAATCCGATGGAGGCGTCAGATATTCTAAACCCAGGTTATTACCTAGATTTGATCCTACATATCAAATTGGATCCTCGTGCACTTATTAAACATTTATTACTGCGCAGAAGGAACACTAAGTCAAATCAATAGCTGTCACTATTGTAAGCAAAGTCTATGACAACCAGCATTATTTTGCAAGTTTTGACTTCAAATATTTCCAAAATTTGCCATTTAATTACAACAAAATACTTCAAACTGAAGTTAAGTGAATTTTAACAACCAACTTAATATAATTATCTAAAAAAATATATATGGTAGAAACTCAAAACCATCGCATTATGCAACTAATTGGACATGTTATTCCTAACATGGATAATTCATGGGTGGGACCGTGGGTGGACGACGGCTAAATTAAATAAATTTGATCAAACACTGATGGTGCCACATACCTATGTCGGCCTGGTCAGCGGCTCACGCTTTGGGCGGAGCCACCTTACGGGAACCACACAAACGTCCTCCTGGAGACGCGGGGTGACGCCACCAGTCCTTCCCGCCAAAAAGGTCACTTGAGTGCCCCACCAGCAACTCAGTCATAGCAAGCCCAGCCACTCTCCGGATAGCACCTATCTAGCTTCACCCACCCACCCACACTTCTTCTTTCTGGATAAGGAAGTGGGGTTGAGGGTTCAGGGATGGCTCTTCGGGATGTGGTCCCTCCACTAGCCGGCCAGATTTTTCTGTGTGTGTGTGTGTGTAAATGTGGCATCGGGATGAGCACCGTAAACAATGAACCAGCAGAGACAATACAACAAACAAGACAATATGCGTAACAATTCTTGAATAAATACCACTTTATGCCAGTTGTTCCTCTGCCTTAGTGAAATATAATTCGCAAGGGAGGAGATAAGCACATAGTGGTGGTGAATACTGTTTATTGTTCCGAAGAGCCATTAACCACAATGGGGTGACAAGTGAGTACAGTGTGTGAGAAAGGGGTAAATGACAAAGTAGAAGGTAGTGAAGAAATAGAAGTTGGTGTGTGGGTGGAAGAGTTCACCAGGGCTCTCGGCTGCTTTGGGTGAAGTGCTGGTGTTGACAGCAGCTGCTGTTGAGGGGGAGTTCTGGGAGGAGGCGGTAGGTGGCGCCTTGGTAGAGCACTCTGATCTATAGGCAGGCGCAGGTCCGGGGGGTGGGGAAGTATTGGGGGAAAGAGAATGAGTATCAGCTGTGAAGGTCTCCTCCCCTTGTGAATCAACTATAATTCTATGTATTACGCACCAATATAATTTTCAGGGATCAAAACAGGAAGGTCGGTGAGGCGTCAGTAATTGATCTGGTGAAAATACCCAGAAGCATAATAGTTTAGGAGAGCAATTCTGGTTTTGTTACTTACAGAGCAGTTCCATGTCATCTTCTACTTATTACTGTACATTGTAATGGAATATTTCATCCTTCTCAAGTAAGTGAACCATAAGCACACCAGGAAACAGTTCTTGTAATGGGGACTACTTTCAAAGCTCACATCCTGGAGGCAATATTTCATATGCAATATAATGATACATGTAAAAAGTGGAAATATCTGTCCTGCTATAAGAGTCACCCTCTGCTATATATATATTTTACCTCGGTATATAGCCTCAGGCTAGCCGCAGGCTAGGGAGAGGTAAGCACATCCGGGTCCAGCAATTAGCATAAGCAGCTCACAGCAGGAGGACGTTCGCTGAGCTGCTCTGGCAGGATTTAACTACTACAACACTTTAACTAACAGTAAGTATTGAGAAATTGCGATTAACTTCTTAAGGATGGTTTATAGCATCCCATTATGAAAGTTTAGAACTTTCTCAGGTCCAATTTGGACATGTTTTGGGTGTTTTAAAAAACACAAGGATAGAACAACGCTCATGTTGAGAACCGAAACCGATACCGCTTGTTATAGCGAAACCTGTATACAGACAGGCAGAGATGTTAACCCGAGTTGCATCTCCTAAGGAAATTCCTCCGAACCCTAAAGAGGGTTTTGTTGGGGATGATCCTGGGTTTCTTTTATAGACTCCCCAGACCGTTTTTTGAGGCGAGCCTCCGAGTTTCGTAATATTTTCTTCAACTTGCTGGCGCAGAATGCCGCGGGTGGGAGAAGTGTACGAAACAGAGAGAGCGGGCGGGCCAATGGCCGCCCCTCCGTATGGTTGGTGTCACTACCGATAAAACCTACGGCATACCATTAGCTTAACGCCTGAATAGAGAACGGTGTAAATACGTTCCTCTATACCATAAATATACCTCAACCCAGAATCTGGGGTTCACATTGTGTTCATGTTGAGATGATACCGGTATTAAGTCACTTTTTTGTTACAGAAACCGATGGCCACCAAGCGAAACAAGGTTTCGCCGGCAGCGGCAGAAGGTCGCGTGCCCTCAGGGTACGATTCATT
>JASIRB010000417.1:0-25000 GCA_030323885.1 Branchipolynoe longqiensis | reverse complement strand
GTGTATGAGTATGTTAGAGGGTGAGTGGGTGTTGGTGATTGTGTGTGGGGGTGATTGGGTATGTGTGAGTGTGTGTATGAGTATGTTAGAGTGTGAGTGTGTGGGTGTTTGGGGGTGATTGTGTGTATGAGTGTGTTAGAATGTAAATGTGTGTGAGTGCGTGGGTGGGTGTGAGTATGTGAATGTGTGTGATTGTGCATGTATGAGTATGTTCGAGTGTGAGTGTGTGAGTGCGTGGGTATGTGTGACTGTGCGAGTGTGTGTGAGTGTGTGTGTGGCGGGGATGAGGGGGTGCTTGCCGTGTTGGCCGGGCGAGTGGCCCACCGGAGATAGTATGAAGTGAAACCCAAACTGTTTGGTCTACGGGGGACTGCGGGCAGGCGTGGCCGTCAGTCAAACACGGGCCGGGCCGCGCGCTGAAAGGCGCGTCAGGATTGCGGCGCGACTGTCAATATTGTGTTTGTCCCGCCCAAATGAGGAGCGCGGCGCGCCGGTCAGGACGGGGGGATGTGGCGCGCGGGGCCGGAGGGATAGGCGCGCCGGGTGGGGAGGGGGGGGGGGGGTGGAGGGCACCGGGCGGGGAGAGATGGGCGCCCCTGTCAGGACGGGGAGATGGCCGCGCGGGAGGGATGGGCAGGATGGGGAGATTGCTGGAGATGGGGAGACGGGGCAAGAGGGATGGGCGCGCCGAGCGCTGAGGTGGGCGCGCGCGCCGGACGAGATGGCCAGAGCACGGGATATTGGGAGAGGGAAGACCGGGGATGGGGACACAGGACGATGAAAAGGGGTGTGGGAGTGGGTCATTGGAGAGGGGAGGGGAGGGGGTGGGGTGCGCGCGGAGATGATTGGAGAAGGAGGACGGGACTATGCGTCGGTGTCTGTATGTATATATATATATATATATATTATATGTATGTATATATGTATATATATATATGTGAAAGTGGGCAGCGTGGCAGTTGGCTCACGATGTCGAGGAGGTGGGGAGGAGAGAATGCCCGCTCCCCAGTGAATAAATTAGAGGTTATAAGGTGGTTAGAGAGAAACATTAAGGGGTTGCCGTTATTTATTTCCACATAATAAATTATATAGTATATATATATATATATATGTATATATATATGTCTGTGTGTGCTGTGGACGGCTGGCCGACTCGGGTGTCGAGCCTATGGCGTCAGTCAGCATTACAATGGCCGCTTCTTTGTGGGAGACATGTGTCTTCTTGTATTGAGGGGGACCGCCACGCCGCTCTCGGCTGTCTGCACCGGGGAACCGCGCCCGGGCACTCTGTCCCCGCGCCCCGGCACTCTGTCCCCGCGCCCCCGCACTCTGTCCCCGCGCCCCGGCACTCTGTCCCCGCGCCCCCGCACTCTGTCCCCGCGCCCCCGCACTCTGTCTCTGCGCCCCGGCACTCTGTCCCCACGCCCCAGCACTCTGACCCCGCGCTCCAGTACTCTGTCCCCGCGCCCCGGCACTCTGTCCCCGCGCCCCGGCACTGTCCCCGCGGCTCCTGCGCCTCCTGTACCCCGCCCCTGCCCCTACCCCTCCCCCGCGTCTCACGCCCTGTGCGCGCGCACACACACACATACCTCACTGGAACACAGGCCACCCTGAGACACCTCATCCTCACAGAATCACATCGCACCGGCCACAAAAGGATCCCACCACAACAAAAACAATTCCCCCATCGAACAGAAACGAACCCCATTCCACAGAAACAGACCCACACCTCCACCCGACAAATGCACAAGCTACCCCTCAAACCACAGCCAATCCCACAGAAATGCACCCCCGGTCTGCAATAACACAACCCGCATTAAGCAACTCTTCTTCTCGGTCGAGTCAAACAAATTACCTACACAATGTATACGTGTTGCTTCCTATCCAGGCGCTCCGCATTATTAGGATAGGGCAAGGATTAGTTGGCGCAGTGTCCAGATAATCTGACTGAGTGGGATATCAGGTTATGCTGCTGGTTGCGTGGTCTCCCATTGGGGCAGCACTATAAAGTCGCCATGAGTGCGCACAGTCACACATCGGTACCCGTCCTGATATGACCTTAGATGTTGCGAGGACGTAAAATTCCAAAAACCAACCAACCAACCTTCTCACCTATTAAATCAATCACTACCATGCCTTGACACGCCACACAACATACCTCACGAATACCTTACCCACTCAGTCATCCACCCATACACCCACACACCCACACACTCATAAACACACACACACACACACACAACACTGCCCCTGACCTCACCACACTCCTTAACACAGATGTTTGCTCCCGCAAGCGCAGAACAGGGGACGGCGAGAGTATTCTTCGTGATTTTTCCTCCCCTTCTTATTCTTCTTATTCTTCCCCTCATCCTTCTTCTTCTCCTTCCTCTTATTATTTTTGTGTGTGGAGGTTAAAAAAACTAAACCTTTGTGGGATGTGCCGCGATCGGCTTCTTGGTTTTCGGGTGGCGGTGTCGGGTTCTGCCCACATAGAAACTGTGTCAGGGGCAGGCAGAGTAAACTGTGGCTACCACCCGGCCACCCGGCCACCCTCACGGGTCTCACCTCACGCGCCCAAAGCCGCCGAATCAACGCGCCGCCCTCTCGCCATCAAATCCACCCCATTTTCTCAAGGTGCTCAAGTCACGTGGTGTCAGCGCGTTTTGGTGTGATACTGATAGGCACCGGAATCGGGTGTTAATCGCCCGCCTTAGTTGCCTTAGTTACCACTTAATACCAGCGTAAATACCACCGCGCACAATCGGCGCACACTGCATATGCATGACGTCACAGTGTGCGCCTGGCTTAAAGTTGCATAGTCCGATGGTTTTGTGTTTGTGTACTTTTTTTCTGAGATAAATATATTAAGTTGATTGTTATAATCTACTTTACTTTAGTTTGAAGTAAGTTTGATTTTAAATAACTAACTTTTGAGATATTTGAACTGACAGCCGGAAGACCAGTGCTCCGGCGCTGACAAATGTCATGTTCAGATCAATAAATACTTTACCAACAAAAACAAAAAAACATGTAATATTAATTTTTGCAAGCACGGCAAAACTCAGACACCAGAGACTTCTGCAGAAACAGGTTCTATTAAATTACCTCATTATTCCCTTCTATGTGGCAACAAGTGTTTAATAAGTGCATCAGTATTTAACTTAGAGATATAGAACTGACTGAGTGGGATATCAGGTTATGCTGCTGGTTGCGTCTTTGCAAGCACGGCAAAACTCAGACACCATAGACTTCTGAAGAAACAGGTTCTATTAAATTACCTCATTATTCCCTTCTATGTGGCAACAAGTGTTTAATTAATTTTTGTTGGTTTCTGTTTCTGTGGAATTGTTTTGGTTTTGAAAATGTTATGTTTCATCGGACTATGTGCAGCTTTAATAAGTGCATCAGTATCTAAGTTAGATACGTAGAATCAATTATAGATAATTTTTTTGGTTTTGAAAATTTGATGCTTCATCGGACTATGCAGCTTTACGGTGGTGTTACACAGGTTCTCCCCCCCCCCCCCTCCCCCTATTCCGCCGTCTTCAGTCGTGGCACACGCATGCGCTAAGCGCAATGGCTTTAGGTAAGTGTCACCGGCCTAATGTACGTTGGTGTGAAGGAATTAGCGTCTGTGTGTGACGGTGTTTGGGTGGGGGTCGGGGGGGGGGGTTACTTCTGAGGCCACTGTACTCTGTATGTGATGTATAAGTTATTATGCGAATAGAAATGACCAATATCATCTGCCACTATTATGTATTCCCGAGTCTGCGTTACAGATCTCCTGTCGACTAGTTTAAAGTTGCAGAGTCAGATGGTTTTAAGTTTTAGTCTTTTTCCGAGATAAATATATTAAGTTGATCATTATAATCTACCTCACTTTAGTTTTAAGTAAATTTTATTTTAAATGGCTAACTTAGTTTTGGCAAGTATGCCAACACTCTGACACCATAGAATTTTGCAGTAACAGGTTCTATTAAATTGCCTCGCTATTCCCTTCTATGTGGTGACAAATGTTTGATAAATGTGCCAGTATCTAAGTTAGACATCTAGACTCAAATCTAGATTATTGCTATGGTTTTGAAAATTTGATGTTTTCATCGGACTATGCAGCTTTAAATATCAATTGTGTCGCCACCCACCACAGTCTATATATTATTTTAATGCAATTAATATACATATGTCATATAAACTATATATTACGTATTATGTGTGTATATATGTGTGTGATGCCTACCGTATTGTGCGCGTATAAAGATACAGAATTTTGGTCATGGTGCCACCAGCCTGGTCTCCTAGTAGGGCAGCACTATAAAGTCGCCATGAGTGCGCACTCTCACAAGTCGATATCCATCCTGATATGACCTTAGATATTACCCGGACGTAAAAACCCCCAAACAATGTATACATTATTATATATATTATAAATTATATATGTAATGTATGTTATATAAATTATATAATTGTATAAGTATATTATATCAATTATATATATTATGTATATTAAATATATATAGGATTATTATATAAATCATATATGTTATCTATATTATTTTTTATAGATGCATTATATTATATAAATTATGTATCATAAATCATAATATTACATAATTAGGTATGTTATATATTAGATTTAATATTTGTATATAACATATTATATATATTGCATACATACTGTGATTGCATTCTTATTTTACCCCCTCATTTTGATAGCCATTATTTTGTACTGGCATGTGCATCATCAATACACGTATGTGATAGGAATGTGCCTTTTGTTCAGCTGAATGGCACCAGTACCAAATGACACCACAGAAATACAGCCCCATTCTGGATAGCAAAATAGCCCTGTAAATGTGCAGTGCAAAATCTAAGCTATGACTGTACCTGCCCGTAGGCTGTAGACTGTAGGCACCATATTCATAAATAATAGTCTTCTACTTCGGTCCATTTGAAATGACCCCAACCCACAGACCCGCACTACTATTACAACATACGCATGTGTCCATCCTGATATTACCTTAAATGTTTCAACGACTTAAAACTCCAACAACCAACCTACGCATGTGTAAAATCATGTCTGTCGATTTTAATGTCTACTTTTCGAACTTAAACCACGATGCACAATGTGGATTTTAGTGGGGGGGGGGGGGTTCTTTTCTGAAATAAATTAAATCTCAAATTGTGTGTGTGCATGTGTGTGCATGTGTGCACGTGTGTGTCTGTCCATGTGTGTGTATATGTGTGCACGTGTGTGTATGTGTGCGCGTGTGAGTACATGTGGGTGGGTGTGCCTGTGTGCATGTGTATATGTGTATGCATGTGTGTGTGTCCATGCATGTGAGCACATGTGTGTATGTATAGGCACTTGTGTGTCTGGGTGTGTGCATGTGTAGGCACGTGTGTGTCTGGGTGTGTGCGTGTGTGTGAGTGTGTGTGCATTTGTGTGCACATGTGTGTATGTGTAGGCACATGTGTGTATGTGTGTGCATATGTGTGTGTATGTGTACATGTGCGTGTGTGTCTGTGTGTGCATGTGTGTACATGTGCATGTGTGCGCGTGTGTGTACATGTGCATGTGTGTCTGTGTGTACATGTATGTGTGTACATGGACGTGTGTGTCTGTGTGTGCATGTGTGCGCGTGTGTATCTGCGTGTGTGTGGGGAGGGGGGTGTCAGTCTCACACCACCCACTACCCGCTGCCGGCGACAAAAGGCCGCTGAAATAACACGACACGTCGTCCTGGGCGGTTTAATTCCAGCACGCCGGGCTGCCCGGGTTTCATGGGTTGTGAGACGCGGCGAAATTTCTGCTTTTAGCTCTGTGCCCGATTGACTGTTTGGGTTTTTAGCCTGTCACAATCATGGTGCGTGGGGTGTGGGGTGTGGAGGTGGGGTGGGGGGGGGGTGGTGGTGCTGGGTGCTGCCGCGTGGGTATTTCTGTCGGCTGGCACGCGGCAGTGCGGATTAGGGGCGGGGAAAAGGTGGGGGCGACGGGGGGGTGGGGGGGGGCGTGGGGCAGTGCTGGCGATGGGCGGGGCTGGGCAGGGTAGGATGGGGCGGGGCGGGGCAGGGCGGAGCGGGGCGGGACGGGGAGGGGTTGGACGGGACGTGGCAGGGATGGGCGGGGCTGGTGGATGGCGCGGCTGGCGCGGGACGGGGTGGAATGGGACGGGGCTGGGTGGAACGGGGCAGTGCTGGGCGGGGCTCGGCCGGGGGTGCGACGTGACGCGCCGCCTGACAGCGACGCCGCCGCCCGGTACGACGCCGGGGAGCCCGGGGATTAGGAGGACGCGGCGCGGCGCGACGCGCACCCCCAGGCGGGGAGGGGCCGCCGCTGCCCCGCCGCCTCCCCGCCTCCCCGCCATCCCGCCACCCCGCCACCCCGCAGCCCCGCAGCCCCGCCTCCCCGCCCCGCCCCGCCCCGCCCCGCCGTCCCTCCCCGCCCCGCCCCGCGTCACCAACCAGCCATTCTGTAAAAGAGAAAATATCAATGCTAAAATCCTGAGTTATTATTGTTAATTGTGTATATCTAGAATTCTTCAGTGGTGTGTATGTATGCATGTCTATGTGTGTATCCAAGTGTGTCTTTGCGGCCATGTCTGTCAAATGTAATGGCGGGGTCCCGTCGGGTGAATTATAATCAGCGCGATTCGTTAACGTATTGGAGGGCGGCCCTTTTAGGATGGGGGAGGAGTGTGACAGGGGAGGCCGCCAGAGAGGTGTGTGTGTGCGCGTGTGCATGTGTGTGTGCGCGTGTGCATGTGTGTGTGCGTGTGCATGTGTGCGCGTGTGCACGTGTGTAAAGACGGGGCGGGGGATGGGAGGTGCGAAGGGGTTAGGCATGCTCATAATGACATTTGGATTGAAAGGGGCTTAAGTCTTCCCTTTTTGGGGGCTGCTGAAATTTGACAGAGTTTGGGCTTATCTTGAGGTGAGTGGTTATCAATGTTACTCAACGATTTCTTCACGAAAACCCGTAACATTTTGACTGGTGTCGTTCTTTTATTGGTGAGTGTGTGTACGCCACTTCGTAAATAAATAAATAAATAAATAAACCAATAGTGTGGTAGATAAATAGTTTAATAATAACTCAATAAATAACTTATTATATAAAGAAAAACCCAATAAATCAATAAATAGCTGAATAAATAAAGAAGTAAATAAATAATGAACTCAATAAATAAAGAACTCAATATATAAAGAACTCAATAAATAAAGAAGTCAATAGATAAAGAACTAAATATATTTAAAAAGTCAATAAATAAGAGCTCAACAAATAAAGAAGTAAATAAATAAAGAAGTAAATAAATAAAGAACTCAATAAATAAAGAACTCAATAAATAAAGAACTCAATAAATAAAGAACTCAATAAATAAAGAACTCAATAAATAAAGAACTCAATAAATAAAGAACTCAATAAAGAAGTCAATAGATAAAGAACTAAATATATTTAAAACGTCAATAAATAAGAGCTCAACAAATAAAGAAGTCAATAAATAAAGAACTCAATAAATAAAGAACTCAATAAAAAAGAAATCAATAAATAAAGAAATCAATAAATAAAGAACTCAATTTTGTTTAAGTCAGTAAATATGAGCTAAACAAATAACGAACTCAATAAATAAAGAAGTCAATAAACAAAGAATTCAATGAATAAAGAACTCAATAAACAACGAATTCAATAAATAAAGAACTCAATGAACAAAGAACTCAATAAATAAATCAACGAATAAATAACTTAATATGTAAAGAACTAGATAAATAACTAAATACAAAAAGAACTCAATAAATGACCAACTATAAATATCGTACTCGAGAAATAAATAACGTTTTAAATAAACAAACCAGACCTCTCTACGTGTGGACTTGGTGCACACATTCAGTTGTATGGATGCACGCCTATATATAAGTATTGGCTAGACATTCGGGTGGTCGGTTGAAGGCGAGTATCTACGGTGAGATAGATAGTGTCAGTGTCGCTCTAAGTTTGGCCGGCTAAGACGCGCCCTGATCTGGGGTTGTATGGGTGAGGGTTGCGGGGTGAGGCTGCGTGTGCGCGTGCGTGTGTGTGTGTGGTGGGGAGGGGTTCGGGGGCAGGCAAGGCAGAGGGGGTGAGGTAGGCCGGGCAGGAATGCAGGCAAGGCATGGCCTGCAGCAACCAGCGCCCGCCTGTCATCCGTGGCCGGCAGCGGTAAGGTGTACAAATACACGACTGCCCCGTCCATATGGTGAAGTGGTGTCAGGCCCAGGCTCGCCCCCTACAGCTACTGGAGGAACACACGAGTGGGGATTAGTCGTTGACTGAGTGCGGCCATGCCCTGGAGGCGCGCTCCGTTGGCGGCGGGCGGGCGGGCGGACGGACGGGCAAGCCCCCGCCGTCACCCCGACAATGGCCCGGCGACAGGCCGGCCTCACCCCCCCCCCCTCCCTCCCCCCATCACCTACTCCATAAGGCACACCTATAGACCCTCACTTCATCACTGCGCCTTAATCCCACCACCACCCAACTAAACGGTTTGAGCACCAAATAATAAACCACAATGGTCTTTGACTCGGCCCCCTGCTCCACCCATCTGCCACTCCCCTCTCCCTCCCTTCCGCCCCTCCTCCCATCTTCTCCCTCCCCCCTCCCCTTCCCCCCTTCCTCCCCCTTCCTCCCCCGCCCTCCCACCAACTCCTCCTTCCAATCGGTCCGTCTCTCCTCCTCCCCCCTCCCCCTCTCCCCCTCCTCCCCCCCTCCTCGCTCCCCTTCTTCCTCCTCGCTCCTCCCCCCCTCCATCCTCCTCCCCTCCCCCTCCTCCCTCCCCCCTCCTCTGCCCTCCTCGCATCCCCCTTCTCCCCTCCTCCACTCCCACCCCCCCCTCTTACCACCTCCTTCCTCCCCTATCAGCACCGCGCCTAAATTTAACCCAGTGTATAACTTAAATACCGCATAGGGGAGGTGGAGGGGGGGGGGGGTGGCACCCTTTAGGTTCGGAAGGTGATGGGCTGGCTGAGAGGAGAGAGAGAGAGAGAGAGAGGAGAGAGAGAGGCGGGTGGGGTGGGGGTTGGCTTACTTAGAAGGCCCTTCATATGTCATTAGGGGGCGTTAAGAGAGTTAGGGGCGTCTGCGGCTGGTGCCGGGCTGGCTGGGTGACAAAACATAAGGCGGCGTCTGTTTAGGGGGAAGTCACCCTTCATCCGGTGACGTCGTGGGTACCGGGGTGGGGGTGGGGGTGAGGTGGGAGGGGGGAGTAATGCACTGAGTGAGCGGGAAATTCTTTGGGTGAACATGTCATGGCTGCAGTGGTGTTTTATTTGGTGGTCAATGTCAGGATTGTTTTGTATGTGTATATATACGCTACGACCCAGCAGCACTGGCTGGCTGAATGCTGTGTTCTATTGTATTACTACTCTTAATTATTAAGAATAATTGTACTGTTATACTAGAAGTGTTGTTAACACTATTAATAGTGCAACAACTGTAATGTTAGCAGTACTACTAACAGTAACAATGCTGCTAATAAGACCATGCTTAAAATACTCACATATATGTGTGTATTTATATATAGATATATATATATATATATATTTTACCTTGGTATACAGCCTCAGGCTAGGGAGAGGGAAGCACATCCGGTCCAGCAATTAGCATAAACAACTCACGACCGGAGGACGTTCGTGGAGTTGCTCCAGTAGGATTTATCTACAACAAGTGAACTAACCGTAAGTAGTAAGAAAAACTTTGGTTGAGCTTGTTTAAGATGCATTATAGCATCTAGATTTGGAAGTTTGGACTAGATTAGCATTTTAAAAATCGATACGGCTAGAACAAAGGATTCTTTGTACATATCGAAACCATGGTGCTATAAACCCGCTTTGATACGGGTAGAGATGTTGGCACGGTCACATCTCCTGTGGAGATTCTCTCGGACCCTAATAGAGGGTGTTGTTGGGGATGATCCTGGGTTTCTTTTATAGATTCCCCTTTTGAATAAGGCGTTTCTCCGAGTTTCGTAGCATTTTCTCCAACTTGCTGGCGCAGAAGCCGCAGGAGGGAGAAGTGTGCGCGACAGAGAGATGGGAGGTCCCAGAGGCCTACCCCTCCTATGGTTGGTTTCGATACCTAAAAACCTATGACAATACTTAGCTTATCACGCCTGTACTGAGAACGGTGTAAATACAAAGCGAAACAAACCGCCGCCCGCTGCTGCAGAGGGGCGCGTGCCTACTGGCTATGATTCATCACCGGGGGTGACAGCTCTCCCGTCGCCACAGCCTGGAGCTGATTTACTGTCGGACTGGGAGAGTGATGACGGCGCCAGTTATCCAGCAGACCTAAAAGACCAGATCAACCGGCCCGTCGAACAGAAGTTGAGACAACTTCAGCCCAGCAGCCTCATGGATACCACTCGTCAGCTCCCAGCCATAGATTCAGATTGGGAGGATGTGTCGGATTTTGAGGAGACAGATTCGACTGTGGAGATCCCTGTCCACTCTAAGACAAAGAAGCGAAAGAGGGCGGTGAGCTCGTCAGGTGACGAGTTCACAAAAGCGAGCAAGGGAAAGAGGGCTAAGAAGCCCAAGAAGAAGAGCAAGAAAAAGAAGAGGAAACACTCATCTTCTGACTCTTCATCGGACTCGTCCAGTACAGAGTCCGACTCTGAGACCGAGAGAGCCGGTCTCCATGCCAAGATTGGAGGTAAGGTCCGGAAGCGCTGCCAACTAGAAAAGGCAAAGAAAATTAAAACCACCACCATGGTGCGCGAAACATTAAAGGGCCACTTTAATACATTTAAACCGGCAGAAATCATTAATAAGCTCACAGAGCTGATCACGGGGATCAAAGGAATCCCGGACACAGTGGTGAAGGAGATGGACTCGGGGGTTCATCTCAGTGAGGAAAAGAAAAGGTTTGAAAGTGTCCTTTTCACGGTTCATAAGGCTGTGCTAGGAGCACTGACGTCTGTGGCCCCGGTTGCAAACAGAATGCAAACAGAGAACAAGTTCTCTTCGCTAGCAAGGGTCATGGATAAGAGCATTGCTTTGCTCACCGCTGCGAGTAACTTTTTAAGTTACCGAAGGTACGAGAACGTATACAAAGTGGTCACCACACCTGCTGGGAAAGAGGTCGCGCATTCTAAGAAGGTGACAGACAATGATGGGAAGGAGTACACCCTCTTCCTGATGCCGAAACCGATCAAGGGGAAACCCCTAGACAATGTTTGGCGGCCAGCTTCCTTACCTGTTCAAGGAGGTGGAGGCAGAAACGAAAAGTGGCAAGAACATGGAAACTGCCCGGAGGTCGGATAACACCTCCAGATTCCGCAGGCCGTGAGGGGATTTTCGGTTTCGCCGCCGCACGAGGGCTGGCAGGTCCGGCCACTCCTACGGTTATCTGCCACGGGGCAGGGGACGGGGAGACCGTCAAGGCTGGAACGACGGAAACCGCCCGTTCCGCAAAGAGTT
Source organism: Branchipolynoe longqiensis (assembly GCA_030323885.1). Taxonomy (NCBI): domain Eukaryota; kingdom Metazoa; phylum Annelida; class Polychaeta; order Phyllodocida; family Polynoidae; genus Branchipolynoe; species Branchipolynoe longqiensis. Next base: position 13,552 of record JASIRB010000417.1, on the reverse strand, counting down.
TGCTCCAAAGCAGCTCTTCCCGCGCCCAGGCAACAAATGAACACTGCTACACAAACAACACCAGTGGTAGCAGAGATGGTGGTGGAAGAGACACAAACTGACGTAAGAAAATTTTGTGCTAGCAATGTTTCTAATTGTTTGTCGGAATGGGTTAAGATTACTACAGATGATAACATTTTAGACATAATAACAGGAGTTAAAATCCCGTTTTTGGAATTACCAGTGCAAAATCAAGTTCCTTTTCCATATAAGTTTGATGCTTTAGAGAAGCAGGCTTTAAGTACTCAAGTTTCGCTTTTTGAATCGAAAGGGATTATAGAGGAAGTGGTTCACACTCCAGGGAAATTTATTTCTAATATTTTTTTCAGACCTAAGCCTAATGGGGATTTTAGAATGATTCTGGATTTGACTAAATTAAACGAATTAGTAGAGTATCAACATTTTTAAATGTTTTCTCTAGAAACTGCCAGGGATTTGGTTACACCTGATGCATGGATGGCCAGCGTAGATTTACAGGACGCATATTACACGGTGTCTATTTGTTCAGAACGCCGCAAATTCCTCAGATTTATTTGGGAAGATAAACTTTTCCAGTTTAAATGTATGCCAAATGGTTTAGCTTGCACACCACGTCTTTTTACTAAATTGTTGAAGCCCATCTTTTCAGCTATGGCTAGGAAGGGTCACACTATGTTTCCATACATAGACGATTCGTTTATTGTATCACAATCATTTAATGACTGTAAGAATGCTGTCAGAGATTTATGTCAAATTTTAACAAAATTGGGATTTTATATTCATGAGAAGAAGTCGGTTTGCTTACCGACAACCAAACTTATATGTTTGGGTTCTATTATAAACACACGTTTAATGACGGTTTCACTCCCCGAAAAGAAACTAAAGAAGTTTCTAGATACAGCGACCCACTTGGTCGACTTAAATAGGCCAAAGATAAGGCAGGTCGCCGTGCTAGTTGGTATACTGATATCGTATGCCCCGGCTATTCTATACGGCAAGGCACACATTAAATCTCTGGAAATAGATAAGAATTTGGCTTTGGCTCGCACAAAAGGAAATTTCGAACGGAAGATGTTTATTTCTGAAGAAGGGATGGATGATATCAACTGGTGGTTTGAAAATATTCATGACTCTCCCAATCCCATTAGAATGGGTGAACCCAACACGGTAGTAACCCCCGTCCTGATATGGCCTTAGATGTTGCTAGGATGTAAAACAACAACAAACAAACAAACGGTAGTAACCACCGACGCTTCACTAGAAGGTTGGGGCGCACATTGTAATGATGTCGCAACAGGAGGGAGATGGTTACAAAATGAAATTTCGGACCATATTAATGTTTTGGAATTGAGAGCCACTTATTTAGGACTAGCAAGTCTTGTAAAGATACCACGAAAACATGTTATGATACTAACTGACAACACAACTGCAATAGCATATGTAAGGAACATGGGAGGGACAAAGTCCAAACCGTGTAATGACGTAACAAAGAAGATTTGGGATTGGGCGCAGCTAAACCAAGTTTGGCTGACTGTGGCACACATTCCAGGCATTCAAAATACGCTAGCTGACTGAAAGAGCAGACATTTCTTTGATCATTTAGAATGGGCCCTTAATCCGAACATTTTAAAAATAATTTGTCAAAAATGAGGCCGACCTAAGGTCGACTTATTTGCATCCCGTAATAATTTTAAAATTAACAAATATGTTTCATGGCATCCAGAACCAAACGCCTGGCAGATAGATGCATTTTCTCTGATTTGGGAAAATAAATTTTACTATATTTCCCCCCCCCCCCATTTAGCATGATCAGCCGAGTGGCCAGAAAGATCAAGATGGAGAAAGTACACGCAATATTAATCGTTCCCGACTGGGACAGACAACCTTGGCTACCGGGCATAGTGGCAACAGCCACAGATTGCCTGCGATTCCGAAGATCGCCAGGAAATCTGACACATCAAGGCCCGCTAAAATGACGCGGGGACGTGTCAACGACACCTTTGCTGGCATTCCTTTTTTAAATAAATATTTGGAACAATCTGGATTGGACAAAATTACACAGCAAAGAATAGTTTCACATGCATGGCGAAAAGGCAAAGTTAAAATGTATACAACTTATTTATGAAAGTGGGGCGTTCATTGCCTTATTAAGAAAGTCAAGCCTATGAACCCGACCATTTCCCAGGTCGGTAGATTCTTGCGTATCTTAGAAGATGAAGGTTTAGGTTTTGGAGCCATTAATGCTGCTAGGTGTGCTTTGTCGGTTATCCTTCCAAGGATAAATGGCCAAACTATAGGGAAACATCAAGTTATTCACTGGATTCTTATGTCGATTTATGAAAGAAATCCACCCAAACCAAAGTATAGTCCTTTTTAGGATGCGTCTGTGGTATTCAAACTGTTTAAACAATGGCCATATAACAAACATTTAGATATTAGAAAATTAGGATTTAAAGTAGCATTGCTCCTCTTACTAGTAACAGGACACAGAGGACAAACTATTGTTGCCCTATCACTGGATGGCCTTGAAATAGATAACAAAGAAGCCACATTTGACTTGACACAATTGTTAAAGTCAAACAGGTTTGGAGATCCCCTGTCTACAGTTAATATAACAAGCTTTACAGAGGATCCAAAACTATGTGTAGTTTCAGCCATTAGGGCGTATATATCCAAGACGAAGGACTTAAGGACTTCAAGGCAGCTTTTGGTGAGCTTTATTAGGCCACACAAGGGCATTTCGCGAGACATGCTTGCACGATGGACAATTACAGTGTTAAAGTTGGCAGGCGTGGATACAGACAAATATGCGTCTCACTTGACGCGAGGTGCGATGGTGTCAAAGGCACGTCTGCTTGGAATTTCCGTTAAACGGATCTTAGCCCATGCAGGATGGAAAACTGCACGATCGTTTGCAAGACATTATAACAAACGGTTGGAAAAGTCGAGCGGTGTTGCCCGACGGTTACTGAAGGACTAATTCTACAGAGGTGAGAATACACTTTATTTTCTCCAGAAATCTTGTCGATGACTGGGTTCCAATGTAATATTACATATCATTGAATAGTTAACAATACATACAGGATAAAATTATATTACCTAAACATCTCCCTAGCCTGAGGCTGTATACCGAGGTAAAATAGATTAGTTAGACGAATCTTACCTGGGTTTAGATGATGGATAACTGTTGTTTTACCGAGGTATAAGCCTCGGATAGACTTGGGCTAGGGCCCGCCCACCCCACCCTTCCACGTCTATTCGATTGGCTTGTACCAGGAAAACTTCACATTTCTGTTTATTATTTTCATTTATTATTGTGTTATTAGATTATTTTATCCTGAATAAGTAGGTAAAAATTGCTGGACCGGATGTGCTTCCCTCTCCCTAGCCCACGTCTATCCGAGGCTTATGCCTCGGTAAAACACCAGTTATCCATCATCTATACCCAGGTAAGATTCATCTAACTAATCTATATATATATATATGGGTTCTTCTTTGCTGCTGGTCCTAATTGGTTGGTCCTCACATTGTAACTGTTTTTGTCTAAATTAATTCTCCTTTTCATACCAAATGAAGAAAATTCCTTTTATTATACCCCAAAGAAGCAATGACAGCAATCCAGTGAGAAAAAAATGTTTGGTTTATTTTTTATTGCAAAAATAGATTCATTTGTCACGCAAATATGACAGCTAAAAATGGGAATGGTGAAACTGTACTACTTGTGTTGGAAACTACTTCATTGTAGACCAAAATATTCAAACATAGCTAGTTTATTTGCAAAGTTGTAACATGCAAAAATGTCAGAAAACTAATTTCAGGACTGTTGAGTGTCTGTGTGTAAAACAACGATGCTTGAAAGTGAGCATAACACGTGTTTCATGAGATGTCACGTCATGAAACACGCGTTCACCTTCAATTTTCACAATATCCAACCATGCAAGCCAGGAAAAACCCTGCTGCTTTAAATAGGATAGCATCATAGATGCCTAGTTCTGAACACAAAAGTTATAATATTATTTCCTAAAATGCATTAAAAGTGAAATAAAAACTTTGTGTCACGGGTGAAACACGCGTAACGGCGAAAATTTATTTTGCGATACAAAATCCAACAATGGATCAAATCTCTTCTCGCCATGATTTTCAAATATATCGTGGGCATCTACACACCTACTGATGATGTGGTGTCAAGTCATAAACAGGATGTTGCGCTATGATGCTATTAGTGTGGCGTGTCACACTTCGATGAAGATGAAACACGCGTAACGGCGAAAATTATTTCGCGATACAAAATCCAATAATGGATCAAATCTCTTCTCACCATGATTTTCAAATATACCGTGGGCATCTACACACCTACTGATGATGTGGTGTCAAGTTATAAACAGGATGTTGCGCTATGACGCTATCACGCGTTCACCTGTTGTCATCTTCATCCTCTAAGTCATCGCAATATCTTTTTCTACATAAGAAAACTTATAACACTCAAAAGAAATATTTGCATACATGTAATGTGTACAAATAATGCCCTGAACAAATACATTTTTTGCATGCTATTAGCAGTGTCTAACCTAAGTCATTATTGAGTGTCACATGAAACATGCGTTACATGTTACATGTGTTACAATTCCAAGAACATCAGAAGTTAGGGAAGTGTTCCAAGATTACTTTGAAATATGTCCACAGCATCAACAACTAATAAGCATAAATATTTTCACCATCTGTGGTGCTTGTTTCATCATGAAGGAACAACTTTTCCTTTCCATGTAACGCATGTTTCAGTGTCACAATTTTATATCTTCTCTGTTCTACTCTGAAGTGGACGAACACTCATAAAATTGCACTTAGTTACTCCTAGTGACTGCTGTTCAAAACCTAACTAGGAAATAATAAGGGTCTTGTTCTAAATATTACATAATGAAGGTTTTTGTGACGGCCGAAACACGCGTAACATTCTCCACTTGGTCATGTTCGAAGCCACCCTGACTTGTAGTCTGGGTCCAAATTGTTTTTGTTTTAAATTGTGTCTTAAAATTGGATGTATATGGAACACAACAAGCCTAATTGGGATAGGCTGTAACATATTTCAGTTTTGACCTCCGATTCCCCCTTTTTAGGACCAAAACTGAAGAAGAACCCATTATAAGCAAAACTTGTAACACTCAAAAGACATACTTGCATACATGTAATGTGTAGAAATAATACCCTTAACAAAAACTTTTTTTGTGTGCATACTGTTAGCAATTTCTGAGCCAAGTTATTATTGAGTGTCACATGAAACATGCGTTACATGTCACATGAAACATGCGTTACAACTCCAATAACATCAGAAGTTATGGAAGTATTACAAAATTACTTTGAAATATGTCCACAGCGTCAAAAACTAATAAGCATAATACCTTTTCATGCTCTGTGGTGTTTGTTTGATCTTGAAGAAAAAACTTTTCCTTTCCATGTCACACATGTTTCAGTGTCACAATTTTATAAGTCCTCTGTTCTACTCTCAAGTGGACGGACCCTCATAAAATTGCACTTACTTACTCCTAGTGAGTGCAGTTCAAAACCGTACTAGGAAAAAATAAGGGTTTAGTTCTAAATCTGACACTAGGCGGCTTTTTGTGTCACACCGAAACACGCGTAACGTTCTCCACTTAGTCAAGTTCAAAGCCAACCTGACGTGCAATCGGGGTCCAAACTGCTTTTCTTTTAAGTGTGCCTTAAAATAGTATATATGTGGAACACAACAAGCCTAACTAGGATAAGCTGTGACATGTTTAAGTTTTTACCCCCGATTCCCCCTTTTTAGGACCAGCAGCAAAGCAGAACCCATATATATATATATGCTGGTGGGCCCATACATTACAGCATATGTAATGTATATATCATCTATACCAAGGTAAGATTCGTCTAACTAATCTATATATATATATATATATATATATATATATATATATATATATATATATATGCCTATATCTCGGTGTGCGGGCACCTTTTTTTTCTTTCTTTTTTTACTGGGGAGGCAGAGGGAGAGGGATTTATTTTAATAACTTCTTATTTTGTATCTCTGAAGGGAATGGGGTATTTCTTTTGTTACCATGGCTTAGTTGGGGGGGGGCACTCCTTTTTTTTTTTTTTATCTTGGTATTATTAGGGGGGGGGCACCTTTCATTTGATTTATTTCCTACCTCGGGAGGGGGAGGGAATGTGCCAGCTCTCCATAATATAAGGAAGCGGCTATGTTCGCCAAAGGGCAGTAGCAGTATTCACACAGCCCTAAGCCCCACCACTCACCCTCGCGCCCCTAGTGGTGACTACACCCCCCGCGCCCATACCCACCCCCACGCCCAGCCCCACCATCGCCCCCCTACCCGCTCCCACCGCCGCCTCCGCCCACCCCCCCTCCCGCCGCCCCTCCCCCGGCGACACCGCCTACCTACACCATCATCATCATGCTGTCGGTCGCGATGCGACAAAGACTGCTTTCATTACTTGACTGCTGCTCTCCATTTAGCTCTCTGCTGTGAGAGTTGCGTCCATGAGTCAGTCTTAATGTCTCTCAGCTTCAGGTCATTTCATGAAAGCTGCCTGCAAAAGTGTTTAAGTGCTGCTGGCTTTTGCAAGTTACCAGCAGCACTCTCACGGGGAGCAAATAGAGGTTTCACACCGGCAAGAACATGTCAAGACAGGTGCAAAACTATTTGTCCCTGCAGTGGCTGGTCGGGAGATGTTGGGAGTTCCATACATCAACCGCCCTTAATGCTGCCACAGTGACATGGTTTTCTGTTTAGGGTTTGCTCCCTTAGCCTTCGGTTCTGTCAAGAACCTGTACCACAAGGCAGTGGTTTACAACTCTGCAAGGCAGGGGCGTCAAACTCCCTGAGGTATTGCTATACCTGCAATACCTGCATACCTATGACCGCCACCAGCCCTCCCCACACCCAGGGTGTCCGACCCCCTCCCCTCCTCTGCCGCCGACTTTGCCAAACCCTTCCCACGCAACAACCGCGCCCCCTCCCCCCCCCCCGTCCCTCTCCCCCCTCCCCTGGCCTTGACCACGCCGACCTTGCCCAAACCTCCCCCTCAAACAACAACCCCCCTCCCCCCCTTGCCCCTCCCCCCCCCCCGCCCCCCCCCTCACCCGGTGTTGACCACTCCCCCCACCAATCCCCCCCCCCCGGCGACTTAGGCGAACCCATCGCCGACGTCGTCGATCCTGATATACAGGACACCCTCCACGCCACCCCTCCTGCAGCCCCATCCCCAAGACTACCGCCCCACCCTCCTCTCCATATGGCCCCCACCTCTCCGCCCTCGCCTGGGAGGACTACCCCACCTTCTCCCGGGCCTATGACGCCCTCCAGATCGCGGGCCTTCCTAACCCCCTCCCCTCAGGCCTACACATCCCTGCCTGGTGCTCCCGCCTCCGGGACTACCATGACACTGAGCTCGTGGACCTCCTGGAGTTCAGCTTCCCCTCCAACTACGCCGCTCATGCCCCACCTACACCAACCACCAGGAAGCCCGCGACTTTGAGCCCCACCTCCACCGGTCCCTTCCACGCACCTCCCTTCACCCCCTGGGTCCAGGTCTCCCCCATGATGACCCGCCCGGGTCATCGTCGACCTATCCTACCCCCCCCCCCCGGCGGCAGCGTTAATGATGGCATCCCCCCACGCGAATATCTGGGGAAGCCCCATGCCTATAAGCTCCCCTGTGTCGCCGACGTCCGCCGCCACCTCATCCGAGAGGGCTCCGGGGCCTACACATGGACGGCAGACATCTCCAGGGCCTACCACCAGGTCCGGGCCGACCCCCTCTCCTGTCCCCTGTATGGGATCACCATCGACGGGGCGACTTACATCGACCTCGCCCTCCCCTTTGGTTGCCGCTCCTCGGGCGCGGCCTGCGTCCGGGTCACCTCGGCCATCGCCTGGGTCCTCCGCCGCGAGGGGTTCCATACCCTCGTCTACGTGGACGACTTTGTCGGGTGCGAGCGCACCTTCCCGAGGGCACGCCAGGCCTTCGATGCCTTCATCGCCCTCGTCGGCGCCCTCGGCCTGGAGGTCGCCCCCGGGAAGTGCCACTCCCCCGCGGTCCGCCTCTCCTGGCTCGGCTTCGCCAATGACAGTGAGGTGATGACCATTCGCATCGCCCCCGACAAAGTCGACGACCTAGTCCTCGACTGCGAGTTTTCATCAATGCCGACAACATGGCCTCCGCAGCCCCCCTCGAGTCGGGGCGAGCCCGCGACCCGACCCTCGGCACCTGCACCCGGGAGCTCTGGCTGATGGCGCCCGAGGGCTCCTCCACCCTCGCCATCCTGCACAAGCCCGGAGCGGATCTCGTCCTCGCCGATGCCCTCAGCTGCGCCCACCTCATCGGGCCCTGGGCCGAGGTGGCTCGGACCGAGGTCGCCCGCCTCGGGCTTGTCCACGTACACCCGAGCCATGACGCCTTCCCCTACAATCCTGGCCTCTGATTGTAGGGTACTTGGCACGTGAGGTAGCCGCCGTCGACAGGCTGAGGATCGCCACCCTCGCCCCCGCGACCTGGAGGAACCGCCGCCGCCAGGCCGAGGGCTACGTCTCCTTCGCCTCGGGCCATAGCCGTGACCCTCTGGGCTCGACGGACTTTGACATCGCGGCTTACAATGCTGCCCTCTACGCTCGCTCCATCGCCTTCGCCTCGGTACGGAACGCCCTCTTTGGGGCGCGCTCCTGGGTCAAGGCAGCCCGAGAATTATTATTAGGGGGGGTCACTTTTCATTTAATTAATTTACTACCTCGGGAGGGAGAGTTGTGGTGCCAGCTCTCCATAATAAAAAACAAGTTATCAGGGAATTCAAAGTGTATTGACAGTATGCATGCCGTGGCCATGTTGAAACCAGACCAGGGCCGCTATGCATTTCCTATATAAAGCCTGGATATTATACACCCCCTGCACTTGCTATCCGGACCACACTCTGTCCAAGCCTCTCTCTATCTCCTCTCCGCCGGCCTTGCTCCTCCTTGATATGTCTGAAAAGAGTTCCAGGAGGGGGGGCACCGGCATTTCACTTTTTACTCTTACTCTGTCCGTGTCTATAGCTCGCTGGTTGGTCGCCATAGAGGAGATAGACGCGGTCCTTTGACTCAACTCTCATTTCTCTTTCCTATACTCTACCCTTTTATTTTCTCCCAGGCATACTCCTCCCCCTGAGCAGGGCAGTTGTGTGCTTGGGTGGGGCTCTGTACCTTTACGTTTTCTCTCGATTTGTTCTCGTTGCTGGAACCACCGCTGCACCCATCTTTACCCGTCCTTCCTCAAAACCCTTGCTGCTCAACTACCGCCGGACCGAAGAGATTTGTGGCTGCCTCAATGCTTCGCCGTTACAACGTTGTAAAGATATCCCCAGCTTCTAAAACACTCCCTACTGAAGTTAAGTCTTCAACCAAAGATTGGGCCGATTTATCGGAGCCTCTCTATCCCAGATAGCACACAGCCACCGTCGGGCCGATGTTGGCCCGACGGTGGCTGCGCCGTCCGGCCAACGGTGGGAAACCACCATCGTGCCGATGTTGTTTTGTCCACTGGCCGCCAATGGCGGCAAACGGTGTTTTATTCATAAAATATTATCGTTTAACACGAAAACCACAACTAATTTGTCTAATTAACTTGTAAGAACCAAATCTACACAAGAATTTGTATCCTCCGGCATTCTTGGGTTTAAAAAATGCTAAAAGCGCTAAATTACAATAGCGATAATGGAGTCGGGAAGGTCCGACAACAATAAAAACAAAATGGTGAATCTTAAAGCTACGTACCGATAAGTTTGTTAATATATTCGACAACTTAATCAAACTTGTACAAAGTATTCTGTACATCTTCATAATGAATCGTGTGATTTATTTCCATAAATTTACTGCGAGTTCTGGAGTTATTTGTAGAAAAAGAACTGGCCGCTGACTGAAGACTGTTGAGTGATGACGTCACGTGCACTCCCTCATAACATTGTGTAAGTGTGCGCGCGCCTTGGCTGCAGAACGAAGGCACACTGCCATTGAGTTTGTATATACGTGCAGTGCAACACGTTGATTTTATTCAAAATTAATAGAAATGCAGAATCCTATCTTATGAATTTAATAGACGTTTTTCGTTGAATATGTTTCTGTATGTGTGCCAGGCGGGTTGTTTCTAGGTGGTGTGGTTTTAGAGATATTTCACCTTTTCTCTATGAAGATTAGGCCTACTCACGCCCATTGACAATGCATTGAGTTTGCCGATACGCGCTTTGCAACACGTCGATTTTATTCAAAATTAATAGAAATACAGAACTTTAACCTTATGGATTTAAAATAATCCTTTCTGTGAATATGTTTTCTGCACATATGGCAAGTGAGTTGCTTCTAAGTGGTGTGGCTTTAGAGATATTTCTACATTTCTCAATGAAGATTGCTCACAGCTATTGAGTTTGCAGTGTGATTGCGCGTCGTCCTGCAGCCAAGCTGCACGCGCACTGACCTAAATACCTATGATGACGTCATGAAATAGGCCTTCCGCATCGTGTATGCGCGCGCAGCTTGGCTGCAGAACGAAGGAACACTGCCGTTGAGTTTGCCGATACGCGCATTGAAAAACGTCATTTTTATTCAAAATTAATAGAAATGTAGAATCCTAACCTTATAAATTTAGTATAATCCCTTTCATAAACATGTTTTCTATGTGTTCCAAGCGGTTTGTGTCTAGGTGGTGTGGTTTTAGAGATATTTAACCTTTTCTGTATGAAGATTGCTCACGGCCATTGAGTTTGCAGGTGTATGCGCAGTGCAAAACATCAGTTTTATTCAAAATTAATAGAAATCCAGAACCCAACCTTATCAATCTAATATCATCATTTTGGTAAACATGTTTTCTATATGTGTCCCAAGTGGTTTGTGTCTAGGTGATGTGGCTTTAGAGATATTTAACGTTTTCTGTATGAAGAGTGCTCATAGCCACTGAGTTTGCAGTGTGACAGTGTGTCGTCCTGCAGCCAAAAGGAGCGCGTACTGACCTAGATAACTATGCCGACGTCATATGAAATAGGGCGTCCTTACAAGTAACCGTGTCCAAACACATGTATAAGCCTTAATAAGGTCGCCAGGAGAAAAACATTCACGTGTGAACAAAGATGACCGAGGTGAATAATGAAGTGGTCGTCTTCTTCCTAGGAATAATCTTTGGAATCGGCGTGTTTGTAGGTTGGAAACTCAAATCTTATCGCCTAAAATGCCTGGAAAATAATAGGAATGGCCTCCGTTCCCTGTACTTGGAAGCACAAGAGCAACTGAGTCAGGCCTCAAAATCAAGATGAGTCAAATCAATTTAAATCATTACACAAATTTATGCCGTGATTCTTAATTGAAATGCAAATCTGAAATTGCTACGATAGATTCTACTTCATTACTACAGTCGTAACAGTGATTACTTCTTTACAACATATGGTGGCGGGGGGAGTGGGGGAAGCTACATCAATTCGTGTGACATTTCTATAACCCAAGACTTGAAGACAGAAGCAATACGTACTATCTGATTCATTTATGAAGTTCATGCTCTCAAGTGACAAGTAAGGATGATTTCACTTATTTAAAACCGACTTGTGACATGAAGTCAAGAAAAGTTTATTCAATATTGGCTCAATTTCCCACACACGCTGCGCCGCGATGACGTCCGGCGTGCCCCCGGCGGCCTCCGCATCCGGATCTCGTCCTCCAAGACCATCCGCACCCCGGCGCAGGCGGTCTTGCTCTTCGTCCCTGCACTTCCCGGGTCGCCCATGTGCCCCGTCCGCGCGTGGGATAGGGCAGTTACCTTGGTGCCTGCCCCAGGCGACGCCCCAGCCTTCCTCGCCCGCGCCGGCACGCCACTAACCGCCTACAACGTCACCCCCCTGCTCCGAGCCACACTCGAGACTGCCGGTATCCTGGAGGCCGCCAGGTACACCCTCCACAGCCTCCGCAGGGGTGCTTCCCAGGCCTCCTCCTGGGAGTCCGACGCAGTGTACGTGTACGTTCCCATGGTCGTGCCCGTGGATGCCCTGGGAGCCTTGGCATTGTTCTTTGGGTTGGCTCCCAGGCCTAACTCCTCGGGCTCCCATGTCCTCCCTCTACTAGCAGCTGACATTGAACAGGTGGATTGAATCCACACCTCAAACGACATTTAATGTTTCTCACCTTTTTTGTAACCGTACTGTGTGTGTTGAATAAATCCCCCTCTTCCCACACCAGTCTCAGGCTTCATCCACCGGATCAACCACAACTCGAAATTATGGGCCAATTTCTAGTAGATAAAATATTCGTCCTAAACTCTTCAAAGGGGTCCAAAATGATGATTTGACCAAGGGTTCCTGTGACTCAAAAACAATATGAATATCACGCTTTGTAAATGTTCAAAATATTCCAAGATTTGACCAAGATATGTTCATTTGAAAGTTTTTGACTTTCATCTTTTGTCTTAGGCTTAGCTAATGCAATTAGAAAAGTGCATTATTAAAGTTGCATGGTCCGATGAAATATTTATTTTTCAAAACCAAAACATGTATATATATTTGATTATATATTTATCCAGCTTAGATATTGGTGCATTAACTAGTGATTTGAGACAGCAAATAATCAGTGAATTTACTACAGACAGCTACTTTGAGAAAGCCATCACACAAGGAACCCATTAACCAATTAGGTCAATCTCATGGCATCATTAGCCTTGACCCTCATTCCAAGTACCTAGTCAGGTTCCAGGATGTCCAGTGGTAGTATTGCTGGCACCATAGCCTGGGCTGATATAAAGTTGCATGGTCATAACAAAATTTCAAAACCAAACCACTTACCATTTGATCCTATTTTTCCAACTCAGATGGGAAAATGATAGATTGAAAATCTGAAGGTACCCAGTTTGGTGCATTGTGGGATGTCGGGAAGCAAAACAAACTCGCGCAAAACACGTGCCATGGCTCATGCTAATCCACTGGCTGCAGCTATGAAATATGCTAGATTCAGCTCATCTCAGCTCTTGTGTGAAATGTAGAATACCAATTAAAATATATTTATAATAAATTAAGATGTTAATATTTTATCTAGCATTGCATTTACATCAATTTAATCAGCATGTCTTATACCTTCTGGATTTAGATCTAGACAAATCTTGTCATTCAGACCAGTGATAGAACTATAGCCATAGTCAGTTTTACTTATTTTATTCATGTTTTTATTTATATCCTATGGTTCCTCTAGAGCTAGGAAATTGGTAGGGTTAATCAGACATTGGTTTTATATTTCTTTGAAACAAGTTTATGTTGACACATCTGACATCTTAATATTTAGAACAAGAATTACCAAAGGTCATGTAAACATCAGTCTGTAAAGTGACTGTAATTGTATGTTTCTTAGCTGAAAATGCTTAATTATGCCGAGTTGTGCCTTAAACATATTCATTATATTATTATATTACATGCATGCATCCACATTTGTGCCAAATTGTTCTGTATTCCTATTGATTTTGAATAAAATCGAAGTTTTGC